>GL379790.1:232936-252800 GCA_000143925.2 Caenorhabditis brenneri
ATAAAACAACAGGTCTAGAAGAAAGTATCAGTTTTATTTTATTCAGTTTTTGATTTTCATTTTCTTGATAATCTCTTCTATATACTAAGCGGCAAGCTCTGTCTGTGTGTGTGTGTGTGTGTGTGTCTGTCCAGCGCTTATCACTGAATAACTTTCGTACCCCTCGACCGTTTTCAACCATATTTGGCATGTAGTCATGGGTCACCGAGCGCTTCAATTCTATACCGTTTGGAGCTTGGGTTACTGTAGGATTACGGTAGCTACAGTAACCCATTTTTTGAAAACGTGTTCGGAATGAACGGAATTAATCCAATTTTTGCACGTAGTATCTACGGGACCCCAATAGCACACCAACAAAAAATGGTGAAAATCACTCTAGGATTACGGTAGTTACAGTAACCCAAAAACTTCCAGAGCTTCCAGAAGCTTCTCGAAACTTCCGGAAACTTCCAGAGCTTCCAGAAGTTCCAGAAACTTCTAGACAATTCTAGAAGCTTCCAGAAAGTTCCAGAAAGTTCCAGAACCTCCTGGAAAGCTCCAAAAGCTTCCAGAAACTTCTAGAAACTTCCAGAACTTCCAGAAAGTTCCAGAAAGTTCCAGAACCTCCTGGAAAGCTCCAAAAGCTTCCAGAAACTTCTAGAAACTTCCAGAACTTCCAGAGAATTTTAGAAAGTTCCAGAACTTCCAGAAACTTCTAGAAACTTCCAGAACTTCCAGAGAATTTTAGAAAGTTCCAGAACTTCCAGAAACTTCTAGAAACTTCCAGAACTTCCAGAAACTTCTAGAAGCTTCCAGAAAGTTCCAGAAAGTTCCAGAACCTCCTGGAAAGCTCCAAAAGCTTCCAGAAACTTCTAGAAACTTCCAGAACTTCCAGAAACTTCTAGAATGTTCCAGAACTTCAAGAAACGTCAAAACATTTGATTATTTTGGCGGGAATTCGAATTTTCAAAATTTTTGGAGGGTATTCAAATTATCAAAATTTTTGGCGGGAATTCAAATTTTCGAAATTTTTGGCGGGAATTCAAATTTTCGAAATTTTTGGCGGGAACTCAAATTTTCAAAATTTTTGGCGGGAATTCAAATTAGCAAAATTTTTGGAACAGGAAGTAGGCTTAGGGTGCATCACTGCCCAATGATCAAAAACGAGTTTAAGCGTGGCAAATTAACCCCCCATTGAGGAGCGCAGCGACGAACAAAAAGGAGGTGAGCCGCCGTAGGCGGCGCCACCGACTGGTTTTTTCTATTTCAAGGAAAATTGTTACAGGGTTCACATTTTTCAAATAAGCAAGCATTGTCTCAATGAATATTTCTGACACCCCAGGATTTAACAAAGATCACTATAAAACTGTATGGATACCCGTGACCGGTCCAGCTCCAGTTCACCAGCAAGATGTCCCAAAATTCTTACCACTCCAGAAGCTTCCAGTCAATCTAGGCTCTCAAAATCCTCAACTTCAGAGCAAGCAGCCAATGAATTTTCCACCTCAACTTCAACCGGATCCACAAAAGGATCGAGAGCCCTCCCCAGAAGTTGAAATCCTGAAAGTGGTGAGCGCAGTTCCAGAACCGTCTTCTCGGCCAAAACTGACGCGGAAGCCGCGTCACCCTCGGATAACTTCTCCACCATCACGACTTCCGGAAGTGTGTCCTAAAAGTCTTGATGCTCCGGTTTCTGCGCTGGATTTACATCAACTGCCACCACAAAACTTTGAGCAGCAACTTCAACAACACTTTTACTGTGCTACACAGAGTTTCCAGAATTCTCAAAATCAAAAGATGCACCTGACGGTAAGGTTGAGATATAGCAGTAGATTTCATAGCAGTTGAATATCTACACGAGCGCTGAGCGACTTGCCCTTTGCTTGCCGTAAGCATTTAGCCAGCAATCGGCACGTTGCCATTTCGGAAATCAGCAGGTTGTTGTGCAATTTTACCCGCTTGCCGTTTGTCAGTGGTCAATTTGCACGGCAACTTGCCGATAACTCCCTGAAAAAACTGAAAAATGGACTTAAAATCTATAATTCCTCCTGTATTTTCAGCGATTTCCACAAAACCCTTCCGAAGCCCCCCACCTTTTGCAAAACCTTCAACTCGAACTGCTCTCCCTCCCAACAATATTCCTCTTCCCTCCGAAATCTCTGGAACAACTCTTCCTTCTAATCCACACCAATCTTCGATTGAAGAACACCTGCATTGAAAACACTCTACAACTGATTGATTGCAAACGGAGAGCCACAATCCACGTGGAGAATCATTTCAAATTACACATGAGCAAGATTGGAGTGATGAGAAAACTAATGGAGAAGAATCAGGGAGTTGAGGAATGGGTTTTTATTGAATACTACTTGGATTATCATCGGATCAAATTGGGAACAAGTCCAGATATGGATTTGAGTTTATTTGAGAGATTTATGGTGGAGAAGATAGCAGGGTACATTTTTGGTGGTGGTGGTGGGAAAAAGCAAAGACAGCAAGGTAGGTAGATACTCAATTGCTATGAGTGATCTTCTGCTATGAGTGATCATCTGCTATGTGGGAAGTGCTAGTGTCTCATGTTTTGGCTCTTTTGCTATGGATCAACTGCTATTTTCATCATTTTTTTTGGCTCTGGAGCTATATTGGCTCAACTGCTGATAGCCGTAGCACATGAAACATCTAAAAGTGACGAAAAGAGCGGTTGATCCATAGCAGAAGAGCTAAATATAGCAGTTGAGACACTAGCAGTTACATCATAGCAGTTGAGAAATAGCAGATGAATAATTCCCAGCAAGGTAAGGGCACCAGAAACTTTAATAGAACGACATAAAGTTCAGAGTTCTTGATGGGAGCAGACGGGCTTTTGAAAGCAGGGCAACCCGGTGAAAGTTCACAAAATCAGGTTGAGAATGGACGAAGAATCGATCAAGGGGAGGTAGGTAAGTTGTTAGGGAGCAGTGGGAAAATCTCAACTGCTATCAAGTGATCTTCTGCTACATGCCATTAAAAAATAATGAAAATAGCAGTTTATCTGTAGCAAAAGAGCCAAATACAGACAGTAGCAGAAGATCACTCATAGCAATTGAGTATCTTCCAAAAAATCGAAATTCCAGTGCTCGAACTCGACAAACTCACGAGACTTAAAGAACAAGAAAATATCAAAAAATGGAAGGAGTATTTCTATAAAATTGAAGTGGACAAACTCAATATAATCACAAAAAACCTGCGAGAAATCCCCGGGAAACGAGAAGTTTTGGAGAGGAAAGAGCAAGTGGCATTGAAAGGTCTAAAATGTTATCGAAACATTTTGGATCAGGCATTCAAACACTTGAAAGAGTTGGAGGAAAGTGTTCCGGTGTTGGAAAAAGAGTTTGAGGAGCAGAAGAAAAAAGTGATGGAGGCATTGGAGGAGGCTGATTTGGCGACGAAGGACTACAATGAGGCGAAAGAGGAATTTGAGAATTCTGGGAAGAAATAGGAGAAAACAAGATATTTTTCCCTTTTCTCACTCGATTAGTATCAAATATATATCAATTTTGAATAAACATTATGCAACCTCAAAATTGGCTGTTGTTAAAACAAAAACATGTAAATAACTATCCCGGAAGAGCTCAAACTGAAAGAGCTCAAATCGGTTTAAATCTGAAAAATAGACTAAAAAGATCAAAGCTGCAACTTCGAGCTTTCAAATCTTGTATAGCACATTAATAGAACGGCAAGGTAACGCTATTCTATTAGTTCCTCCAAGTTTTCCTACTGTTATTTGAACATGGAAAGCCTGACCAATTCGCAGTTTCTCTCGAGAAAAGTGCAAAAATTCTCAAAAAAGTGCAAGTAAATACAGCCTTTTCCACGACCTCCCTGCTCAATGTAAACATGAGACCGGAGGGTAGGTTTTGGATTTTTCTTTCTAGACCCTGCCTTTCTATTGGAGGATTTGGTTTTTTAGTGTCCTTCTGGGAATATATTACAATAGAAAGAGTGTTTCAATATGCTATTCTCTTGTTCTTCCTTCCTTCAAAATATGTCAAGTGCATGCCTGATGGAACTGATAAGGAAGCGTATAACTCAACGTGTATTTGACATGTTCCTTGCTTTTTTTGGTGGAAATCATTGATTTTTAAGCTTGTTTTCACCAAAAATGAGCACAAAATCATAAAGAAAACAGGTCAAGTATACTTAAAGGGGGACATTCACTAAAAAATCGTCCTCGAGATTTTTATACCATCGGATAGAGCTCGCCGAGTTACATCGAAAATCCTCTTGGAGACATATCTGAAAATCTCATTTTCGACCTGTTTTTGGACGTGGAAGTAGAGCATTTCCCTTTTTTTCGCTTTTTTCCCAGTACTATTTTTCACGCGTTTCAATTTTTCGCTTTTTTTCGCTTTTTCGCTTTTCACTTCGCTTTTTTGGAGGCTGTCTTTGCTTTGGGTCCTAACTCAAAAGTGAAGCATTTTCATGAAATACGATCAACTACAAAGTTGTTTAGCTGATAATTTCAAACAACTTTTCAGTTGGCTGTTTTCCGATAGCAACTGTGGTTCTCAAGTTATGGAGCCTCTAAGATGTGATACAAAAATATGTCAAGTCTTGGTAAAACATTCATGAAACATACTGAAACCACTTTGTTTTGCAATTAGGTGTTGTTTACTGGTTCTCCAGGACCCAAAACTACTTGCGACCAGCATTTTTTGTGTCACATCTTAGAGGCTCCATAACTTGAGAACCAGAGTTGCTATCGGAAAACCGCCAACTGAAAAGTTGTTTAAAATTATCAGCTAAACAACTTTGTAGTTGATCGTATTTCATGAAAATGCTTCACTTTTGAGTTAGGACCCAAAGCAAAGACAGCCTCCAAAAAAGCGAAGTGAAAAGCGAAAAAGCAAAACGCGTGAAAAATAGTATTGGGAAAAAAGCGAAAAATAAGGGAAATGCTCTACTTCCACGTCCAAAAACAGGTCGAAAATGAGATTTTCAGATATGTCTCCAAGAGGATTTTCGATGTAACTCGGCGAGCTCTATTCGATGGTGTAAAAATCTCGAGGACGATTTTTTAGTGAATGTCCCCCTTTAACTTTGAATAGTTTTTCACTCAATTAAAAAAAAAGGAAAGCGGGCAATTTGCAACCCCCATTTTTTTGCCCAGTTTTCAATTTGTTTTTCAAATTTTCATTTTTCATCTCGAAATTTTCATTTATAAATCTGTCATTTTTTCTTTTTTAGTGTGCCCCTGATCACCACTATCCCTGCCCATCATTTTTTTCTCCATTCCCAGATACCGCACCCATTTCCTGCTATCTGTCCGCATCCATCTCGACCCCCCCCCCCCCTCCGCCCTTTGCAGTTTTCATTTCTGCCCTTTTTTCTTCTTCTCCATCACTTTTCTCTTTTTCTCTTTCTCTCTCTCTCTCTCTCTCTCTCTCTTTTTCCGGAAGAAAAAAGAGAGAACCTTCAAGAAAAGATGGACTTTTCATTTTTATCTTTTTTTTTTCAAATATTTTGGAATTTTTTGGGCATTTTTTTCGTCGAATACCAATTATATTTCCTATCAGGATGACCATCTGCCAATAATCCACTTTTTGATGTGACCCGAAGCCATCTGTTTGCCACCAGCAAAAAATAATGGGGTCTGATGGGGCGGAGAGGGGGGGGGGGTCGAGGTCAAGTAGGAATCAATAGGGAAGGGGAATTAGCTGTGGTAGTATGATTTTTTTTTGGTAGTTCTCCAGCCTTCAATAGAGGGCACTGTCCAAGTTGCATGATTTTTTGTTGCAATTTTTACGATGAAATCTAAGATGTTTTCGGAATAATTGTCTCTACAAACCTGAAAAATATACTCCTATGAAAAACACGTTTCACTGATTGTTCTACGGGGAGGCAGAGTAGAACACAGTCTGCTGACCCCGGAGGAAGGTAAAGATAACTTTTGTGACGGCGAGAAGGATGAGAGAGTGGAGAAGAGAGGCGAAATGAACTTTTTGGTTTTTTACGTTTTCAATTTAGTCTTTTTTTACCATAATTAGCTGATTCTGGTGGATGATTGTTTTTGTTTTTCGAAAATTTCTAAATCGGTCGAAAATTTCGAAAATAGGATAGGAGTTAGTGGTTTTTTTTTTGTTTATAGATGGCTCTTGATTTTTTGTTGGAGAGAATTTTTTTTCTGAAACTTCAAATTGACATTCTGCTTTTTTTTTCAAAATTCCAAGAATCATTCAATTTCTGAACCTGTTTCTTTTGGAGGCTCAACCTCGAATTGAAATTTTGTTTTGTGCAATTTATTTCTTTTTTATTTGATTCTGACTTTTTGATAGTAGTAGTTTTTTCTAACGACAGAGATAAATATTCGAATTGTTGTTTTTCAAAAAATAATTGAAGCATTAGTATACTTTCTTGGATGCAGTATATTAATTTTTACTATATTTTTCAGAAGTGACCATCTACTGAAAAAAAAAGTCAGCTTCAAATAGGATTAAGATTTGTTGGTTGTTGTTGTTGTTTACGGGAGGTGTAATGTTGTTTATCCACAAAATCTACTTGCTAGTTGAATTTTCATTTTTGGCCAATTCGGGAAATTCGGAGCTTTTTTTTTGATTCTCGAAATGCATATTTAGTAGTTGTCCAACTCTCGATATTTTCGAAAAATTTAACAATTTTACTACTCCCTTCCGTTTTTCGTCCAAAAGAAATGTTTGTTCTTCCAGGTTTTTTATTCAAAAACTAAAAAAAAGGCGCTTCAATTCAATTTTTATGATATTTTGAGACATTCATGTGCCACTAAAATTGAATTCAAGTGCCATTTTTTTTCGTACAGTAACTTATCAACATTTTCTGTTTCTCTTTGGTTCCTTTTACATTTTTCTTGGGTTTTATGTAATCTCTCCATTTTTATGTGAACATTTTTTTTCAAATTCTTATATTTTTCAGACCTAGCACTTTGTCCCCTCTTCATGTCCACCCCAGGACCGAGTAGCCCCACTACCCCAGGGCCCAAAAGCCCCAGTACTGAAAGACCCAGCAACCCCAGCACACCAGGAGCATGCTCATCAAATGGCGGTCGTCCTCAAAGCCTATTAGGTAAGCTTTTTCATAGTCATTTTTCTCAAAAACCCAACTTTTCTCAATTTCCAGATTCAAACATCTACAGCTGGACTCAAAAAACGCGGTTAGCCGCGTTGAAAAAGAAGCAGGACGAGGAAACACAGGAGCTCATAGATCGGACTGAGATGATGAAAAGAATGATGGTGGGGATGCCAGAAGAAGTCCAACGGGATAGGGAGCAACAACTGGAGAATGAGAGGAATATACTGGATCATGTCCATCACTATCAAAGGGAGTACCCCGATGTTGCTCCAGATGTGATAAATTCCATTTATTTGAGTTATTTGGAAGTGCCGAAGGGTGAGAGTTTTTAATTTTTCTTGAAAAATTCGAAAAAATTCCAGAAGACCGCCCTGAATTCGATGAATACCTCACTTTCAAGCAGAAGCTCATGGATCTCGAAAACCGAATATTCAAACTCCCGCCAGACCAGCTGGACGAGGTGTTGGAGGACAATGGAGGCAGTTTGGGTAAGAATTGAAAAAAAAAAAGAAAAATATTTTAGAAAAAAAATTCAGCGGTCGTGTTTTTGAATGTGGAGCACAACCCTCTGAGGGTTTTAGATGAAGGAGGGGAGGAGGGATTAGAAGTGGAGCCGCAGCAGTTTGGATATCGGGATCATGAGGAGGAGGAGTTTTGGGCTGAGTATGAAGAGTTTGAAAATCAAGAAGAGGAAGAGGAAGAAGTGATTCAAGAAGATGGAGAGCTTGAAGAGGAATACGGAGATGAAGAAGAGGAAGAGGAAGAAGAGATGGAAGGAGAAGAGATGGAAGAAGATGAAGAAGAGGTGGAAGAACACGAAGAGGAGGTGGAGGAAGATCAGGAGTATCAGGATATGGACCAAGAATATCAACAGATGGACATGGTGGAAGACGTTCAGGAAGGTAAGCTTTTACTCTAATAACATGGCATGTCAAACTGCAAATTTGTGACCCTGGTGTCTTTTTTTTTCAAAAAACTAGGAATCATGGTTGTGCGAAAAATTTTCGAAAAATGTTTTTTTTTTCGCTTTTTCGGCGAAAGTTTTTTCGACTTTTTTTCCGAAAACAGTCTTTGTAGAAAACCTTTAAAAAAACATGTTTTTACCGCCTTTTTACCCATTTTTCATTTGAAAAACAAAAAAAATCGAAAAAAAAATCGAAAAATCAGTGTTCGATTTTTTTTACCCTCTGAAAAAATCGGAAAAAAAAGTTTTTCGAATTTTTGCGCACCAAAATTTCCGAAAATTTTTTTTTTCCATTTTTCGGGTTAGGAATTTTTATATAAATATAAATGCTCCTGTAAGTGAATTCTGAAATTTCCAGCCCTCACTGAAGCCTGAGAGTCTGGAAATCTTCATCTAGCCCCGCCCCTTAATTACAATGCATTGGCGATTTCAGATTAAGATTTTCAGACTCTCAGGCTCCAGTGAGGGCTGGAAATTTTAGGATAGACTCACAGGAGCATCTACTTTCAGAACACCAATTTATAGAAAATTCCAAAACCACGTGACGTTGTAAAAATAAGTTTTTCGATTTTTTGCCAAGTACGTTCTAATACAATCCCAAATGAATTTTAAGAAAAATCGTTTACGCTACCCTATCATATTTTAACATCCTCAGATTTTTCAAAAATCAAGGCTTCCAGAGTCAAAAATTACAAAAAATTTCAAAAAAAATTTTTTTTTTCAGAAAATATTTTTGCTCCAATCGAAGATCCAGTTCAATATGATGCAAACCAGCTCATTTACCAAGAAGCAGAAATGGCAGAACAGGATGAAGAAGAAGAACGGGTTAGGAGGATTCGGGAAAGATGTAAGTCAATAAATTTAGATTTCGATGAAATAAAATTCATACAACCGAAAAAAAAAGCTAAATTTTCCAGTCCGACAAGAACATCCAAACCTTATGAGACTTCTGGAGAGCGAATAGCTCTGCTTAGTTCAACTTGGTGGACATCCTACTCCCTTTTATTTTTTTTTTCGACCCACGAAATTCTGCTTTTTTTTAATCCGGATTCTGTCTTTTTTTTTTTACTCAAATTTATTGTCTTTCTATTTCGACTTATATGCTTTCTACTAACTTTTCAGTCATCTCTCAAATTGTTTTAGGTGTCAATGGTCTAATTTTGTGTAATGATTTTTCAAATAATCTGTTGTTTCATCCGGTTTTTATTTTGTTTTTTTTTAAGCATTCATTTTGAATAAACTAGCTTCTATTTCATAGGTGGCGATGATTTTTCTGTATTTCAGGATATTTTTCAAATTATCTTTTGAGTTTTCGTATAACTCATTAAATTTACAAAATGTTTCAAGGGAACTTTTCTTAATTTTTGTAATTTATGTATCAAAAGAATCTGAACTAAATTGTGATCTTGCTACTTAAAAATACTTGTTAAAATGAGGAAAATCTCACAAACATACTCCATGTATGTATCCCCCTTAGAACTGCATCCCTCAGTAAATGATCTCCTGTTTCCCTTTACACGCAGTATCCATGCACAACATCGAAAACGGAGGGGATTTACTCCTTTCTCTTCCAATCCCTCCAATGAATTCTGGTTATTCACTGCAGTGTCGATGGCAACACATTGGAAAAGAGAAGAAAGGAGACGTTGCCAAGAAAACAAAGTGCGGGTAACCAACAGAGGGATTCGCATAGAATTAATTGTGTGATTTGCTTGAATTTTACTTGAATAAGATAGACTTATAGAATCCTCTGACTTGACATTTTTCAACTTCTTCAAATGACCAAATTGAACCTGATAGTTCTGAAACCTTTGAAAAACCAACAGTAACAAATTATGCTCAAAAAATGCCTACAACCGCTCTCTGAATATCGGCAATTTCAAGCCAAATTCAACTGATTTTCACTATGAGGAGTCATAACTCGGCTCAAAGTGGTGCCTATCTAGGTCCATATGAACCACTGGTAGCATTTCAGCAATTTCTGAATTTACGAGGTCTTGAGGTTCCCTTGTAATATATTTATTTTCGAGAATTCATATTTTAATCAACTCGGGTTCCATATGAACAACAAAAATTCCTTTTTCAATCAACTGCAGTGTGGTAGAATAAGCATTTCCCATGAAGTCATATAAACATAATTAGTTTTCCCATCAGATACTTCTCTCCTTCCTTTCCGAGACTTTTCACATGGCAACATTTCTTTTTCCCCCATTTCCCCACCTTTTCAATTTCTTCTCCTTCGCTAGTAAGGCTAACCCGTCAAACCCTCAAGTATACATATAATCTTATCAGCATTACATCACTACTCTTATCTCCGTTGAATTTCGGTTCTTCTCTCCTCCAATTGATTCTTACCTTTTTTTTCTCAAATATTACATGTCTATTGAAAAAGTTGTGACCGCCCGTTTTAATTACTCTTACACTCGGGGGCTCCACTGACCCCGATGTGCACATTCACTGCAAAAAAGTGAAGATGAAAAAGTTTTCTCTGGAGAAAAAAAAGAGGGGGGAAAAAGAGAGAAAAAAGAGAGAAAAAAGACAAAAAAAGTGATAGAGAAGAGAAGAAAAACCTCATTTGTTACTTGTGTGTGTATCTCGTTCTCCATTTCGCCTTGTCTCAGTCTTGCATCAGTTTTTCTCCTGAGGTTTTGTTGCGTTTTTCTTTTTTTTTTCTCCGTGGTCCTTTTCCTTTGACTGGGAGGTTTGGATTTTATATGGGTGGTCGAAAAAGGAGATCTTTTAGATTTTTAGATAGTTTTTTTTTCTGAAATTTTGATGTGAAAAAAAAGTTAATTTAGTTAAAATGAAGTTTTTCTAAACCATCTTAAAGGGGGTGGGAAAAGGGCTGTGCGAAAAATTATCGAAGAATTTTTTTCGGTTTTTTCAGCTGAAATTTTTTCGGAGAAGCCGAAAAAAAACGGTTTTTCAGTTGTATATTTTCATGTTTTTACCGCCTTTTCACCCATTTTTCCTTTGAAAAAAGGTAAAAAAAAATCGAAAAATTCAAAAAAAAAAGTTTTTCGATTTTTTCGCCCTGAAAAATTCGGAAAAAAAAGTTTTCCAAATGCTTTCGGACCAAAATTTTCGAAGACAAAATTTTTTCGATTTTTTTTCGTATTTTTTTCTTTACTTAGGGAAAATTTAATGAGAAAAATTGCGCAATCTTTTAAAGGAAGTTTTGGCAAGCTGTCAGAGCGACCCTGGGTTCGAACCCACAGGAGGTACCTGAATTTGTAATTTCGAAAAAAAAAATTTTTGAGTTCCCCCTCCTTCAAGATTTAATGGGATTCTGCTCTCCAGAATAATTTGTATCTCGGAACTGAAACTTCCTTAATTAACTTGTAGCAAGCAGCTTGTAATGTTTTATCAAGCGAAATCTCGCACTTCCAATTTGCACTTTCTAACCCTACGACGTACTCGTCCCGCTCTCTTCTTCTTTTACCTAACCTTCCCCTCTAGCCTCTATCTCTCCGACAAAACGCCTCTTCCCTATCTCCCCCGCGTGTCCTGACCTTCCTCTATCTTCCCCTTCTTTTTCCCGTTCAATCATTAGCTGGTGTCATCTCTTTCTCGCTCTTCTTCTCCTCATCGCAATCATAACTTCTCTCGTTCTCTCCAATGATCAGTATCTTTTTTCCGCGTTGGCAAACGACGGTCGGTTTTCCGTATGAATAGAGCAAGTGCGCTCTATCTGCACAGGCTTTTTACCTCATTTTTCGGCCCCGACACAACTTACTATTGCTGTTTCAGCCCTAAATTTTCACGATATTTCAATAGAGCATATATTCTAACATCTTAAATTTTGTTTGCATGTAAATTGATTGTCTTTTTCTGGAATGATTCCAAAAAATGAGCATTTCAAATTTTTTAAAGTTTCAGACTAACTTGCACTAGCTCAAAATGAATGGAATTAATGGAGAAGGTCCCAGCGACAGAGAGTTTCGACTCTCGGGTATGGTTCTTCATTTAAGTTCTTAACCACAAAACTTTTATTCCAGATCGAAGAAATCCAGCTCCTCCATCTCTTCGAACCAACGGAGAAGAAATGCCCATCGAGAGGGACGATGACGATGGAAGAGAAGGCTCCACTTCACCCGGTGAGTTTTTTTTTCTAGCTCAAACTTGTCAGTTCCAAACTCATTAGAATGAAAAAATCGATCAATTTCGATTGCATTTCTTTTCAGATGCTGAGAGCAAAAGGGCCGGAGCAGGGACGCCTAAGCATTCTCCGATTAAAAGAATGCCATTTTGGCCCCACCATGCTGGCTTAGTAGCCCAGTGTATGACGGTCGACCGTCCACCGTCCGCTGGTAAGCTTTTTTCACTTACGGTAGAGACATGGATGATTGTGAACTCAAAAAAAAATTAGAAAATGAAATTCCATTTGTCAATTTTTCAGGTCCCCCACCCCCACAAGAGATTGAAGAGGAAGAAGAAATGGAAGATCATCGAGAAGATCAGGAGATGGACCAAGAACATCAACAGATGGACATGGTGGAAGAAGTTCAGGAAGGTGAGATTTTACTCTAATAGTGTGGCGGATAGTAGTGAAATTGAAAATTCCTGGCTCTGTAGGTCTTGGTTACAAAAGCCAGAAGATCTAAAAACTTGAAATTGTAGAGGGAAAAATTCTCTATTGAATGGTATAAATTTTATGTAGAGTTGTTTCAGAAAATATATTTCAAAAAGCTCATGAAAAAACTAACAAGGGAATGATTTTTCACATGAGTTAGGATATTTTTTATGAATTGGTGTTCTGAAAGTAAATGCTCCTGTAAGTGGATTCTGGAATTTCCAGTTTTCACTGGAGCCTGAGAGTCTGAGAATTTTTATTTGAATATCTGGCCCTTTATTTACAATGCTTTGTCGGCGTGGCGATTTCAGATTAAGATTTTCAGATTCTCAGGCTTCAGTGAGGCAGGGAATTTCAGGATCCATTCACAAATTTAGAAAATTCCTAACCCACATGAGAAAAACATTCTTTTGTGAAAGCTAATCAAAATTCAGGCTTACCATCCTCACCACGATCTTTGGATCAAATGGATTCTGATGAGGACGAGAGGGAAGCACTTACTGATGAAGAGGTCGATGAAACCCAAGAGTCATCAATGTCGTCTTCCCCAGGTATCGTTTCTAATCAATAATTCAAAACGAATTCTGATTTTTCAGTCCCGCCTCCTTATCGTTCAGTCACCCCGACCGACTTTCACTCCTCTTCCTCAGTCGTCCAGTCCAACAATCCGAATCGTGAGTCTTTTTTATTTTCAACAAAACTCGAAATATAGAAAACAAGAATTCCAAAATTCCGATACCAAGAAAAACTTTTTCGGAAACAAAACACAAATTTGTTTCAGCTAGTGATCCTTGTTATGATCCTGAAAACGCTACTAGGAGAGTTGAGTACACTTTTGACCCACCTGGTAAGATCTGGTTTCCTTGGAAATTCTTATGACGTGTCCTATTTATCAAAAAATCCTCCAAAATAAAATAAAAAAGAACAAAAAGTATCGATAACTTGTTCAATTTTATAGGAAACCGTTCAACTACAGCCGATCCAAAATTGCACGGAAATGGCTCAACTTCATCCAAGCAAAAAGGGAACTCCTCAAGCCAACAGGACATTGAGGACACTGAGGACACCCCTGAAGGTAATTTTTTTTTATTCACTTTGTGTCGGCGGGACGAAAAAATCATAAATTCAGATGACCATCGCCAGGAGCCCGCGGCAAAATCGGGTGGAAACGAGTCTTCTTCGCAAAATCAAAACGGATTTTCCTGTCCCACGGACCAAGAAAACACTGGGGGCCAAGAGGACACTGGGAACACTTCCTCCGAAGGTAATTCTATTTTATTTCATGTCAGCTAGACAAAAAATATAATTCAGGTAGCCGTCATTCGGAGCACCAGGTGCCCATCACAAACGGATCGTCCACATCAACTCCGGCTCGTCGTAAGTTTTTTTTTCACGCTTCTCGGCTTCATCTTTTCGTAAAATTTGGAAAAAATTATGAAAATAATTATACAAAAAGAAAACAAGTCTATGTAATTTTTCAGCTGTTCCCAACTCCATAGGAAGAGATGCTCGAGAAGCTCTTCTCAATTTTTTGAAATGCGATAAGATTATTGAAGAAAGTGAGGAGAAACTAAAAGAGCTCACGGATAAATTCAACGAGAAGAAATTGGAGGAGTTAAGGATGAAAAAAGAAATGGAACGAAAGAAGAGCGAAATTAAAAGGTCCCGACGTGAAGTGGAAAGATTGTGCCATTTGATCAAAACTAGCTCTCTCACGTCCGTTAATGGTAATGCTGCGGTCCTCATTGCCGAAATGGTTCAAGCAGGGGAACAAATGAAGCAGACACAACAAGAATTAGCAGCGATGAACATTGACTACCAAGAATTGGTAGTTTCCATTAAGGAACGGAAACCTCGGATCAAGCTCTTGGAGGAGTCGATACCAAAGTATGTAAGAGCCAGAAATATCGAAGCACTAATGCTAACGGGGGCTCCACTGAATGTGAGTATAATCATCACTTTTTAAAATGTTATTCATTGATTTTCAGTTTATTGACAAATGTGGGATGGAAGGCGAAAAGGTTAGTATATTATTACTTGCACTTTTGTTTGAAAAAACGTTTTCGTTACAGGAATTGGAGAAGGGAGGTGATGTGATGGACGTGTCTCATTTATTATACCCAGAGCCTGAAGACGTCCACGCCACAAATGTGCAGTCAACTTCGTCGCAAGGCGAAAGAAATCCACGTATGTTTTTACTGATTTGTTTGTCAACAAAATTCGGTTCTATAGGAAACGGACAATCAACTTCCGGGGGGAGTTCGAGCCACAAGCGGCAACGGACCGATTATCGTAGCCCATCTGCAGGTAACTTTATCATTTTAAATGATTTGAACGAAAAAAATTAAATAAAAAGCAGAACCTCACCCGCCGAAACGCCCAGCGGCACCCGAAAGATCAAGAACTCCACCCAGATCATCGGCTCTTCGTAAGTTTTTTCATTTTTCAATTTTTAAAAATATTTCGTTTTAAAAACATACGAAAAATGTGCGATCCTAAGTAAAATTTGTCAGTTTCAGGAGAGGCTCGCTCCTCTAGAGGAAACTCCCGTGAGAACTCTTTTTCACCTGATAGAGCCGCCATTAATGATCAAGCCCCGAGGAACAGAGCCCGAGGAAGGAATGCTGCAAGACGGACCGCTGGGAGCATATCGCCTGAAGGTAAATTTATTTTTTTTTAATAATTTGGACGAAAATTCAATATCGAAATTCAGAAGAAAAGCGAGCCAAACGCCCAGCGCCCAAGCAACGATCGAGGGATTCGTCCACAACTCCGCCTCGCCGTAAGTTATTTTTTGGCTTAAAAACGTTTCATTTCCCGATTTTTCTTTTTGACATACCTGTTAGTAAAAAATATATAAATATATATAAACGTCAATTTCAGGAGTGACTCGCTCTACCGCTAACTCTCGGATGCACTCCCGTGGTGGCTCTCCTGTCCCGTCTCTCTCTCCTGATAGGACCAGCCCGGATGATGATCAAGCCCCGAGGACCAGATCCCGGGGAAGTAGTGCATCGAGAAGTGCCACAAGATGTGCCGATGAGAGGTCGATGAGCAGAAGAAACCAGCGGACTCCTCGGATAAATGCACCAGTCGCCACCAACTGTAGAAGTGAGTATTTTGGGTGTCGATATCAAATTCTTAAGTGGAATCCTAATTGGGGGTTCCATTTTGGGAAAAATATTATGGACCCCGCCTTCCCCGCCCAACCCTTGCAACTTCGGCAAAAAAATGGAACCTCTAGTTCTAATTAACAAAAAAAAAACTTTTTTTGAAAATATCTCATCAAATATTTTTGCAGAGGCTCAGTCAGGACACCAATGTCCAAATGCTCCAGCTGTTCCCAGTCGTGGCCGGTCACGCACCAAGAAATGTGCAGGATCAAGGCGTAAGTGTACTGAACTTTTTTGGAAATTTCTGAAAATTCAAATTTCAGAGGCCTCACGCTCTCGTTCTCACTCTTCCTCAAGTTCGTCATCCTGCTCTGATGCTTCTCCTCCACCAGCTCCAACTACATGCACCAAGAAGAATAATCAGAAGAAGCCACGGTGTGCACCGCAAGGAAGAAAGAGTAAGACGTGCCAGAATAAAACAACAAACAGTGAGTTTTTTTTTGAATAGGGGTTTGGTTGAAGACGGTTGTCTGGTAGATCATAGGTGAAAAAACTTTGTAGTTTGTATCAGACTCAAGTTTCATTTACAGGGAAATCGAAAGAGAAAAAAGAGCAGAACAAGACGAAGCAGTGCACCAAGAGGAGTTAAAGGTTTTTTTAATCATATTTTTTAGTTTCTATGTCCCTTTTTCTTATTGTTAAACCTAATTGTTTTTCCTTATTGCTCATGTTTTCTTCTCAAAGTCTAACTTCTTTTTTTTTCCTTCTAAATATTTTTTTTTGATTTATCATTTCACTAAACTTTTTAATCACGTTCTTATCTCATAAGTTTAACTTTTTATTTTTGTTTTCTCGGTGTTCTTTTCATTTTCCCCTCAAATTTTTTTCTGTAACCACGGGTTCAAACTTTATTTGTACATATTGAAAAATTACTTGTAAATAAATCCAGGACAGCCTCCAAATTCTGTGTTTTTTTTCTTCCAATTCTCAGATTTTTCAGATCTTTTTAGGGGGGAAATGGAAAAAAATGGGCGGGGCTTATATAGGATGGATAGGTCTGGAATGAAAATTTTTGCATCGAAAATTGAATCTAGGTACAAAAAATTACAGAATTCCAAGATTATCATCCTCCAAAACCTGATTTTTTTTTCTTACAGTTTTCAGATTCTTCAGGTTTTTTTTCAGTAATGGGCGGAGCTTACATCGGATGGATGGGTCTGGAATGATTTTTTTCTATTAAAAAAGTATAATTCGGTAAAAAAATTGAAGATTGGTTAACATTTTTCAGATGGAAAAAAAAACATCATTAATTCATTTTTTTATTTCATAACTGTTTTTTCCATATCCCATATGAATAAAGTGTTCCCCTTTCTGACATACATACACCCCTTTCGTTTCTTTTTGAACACCGCTTTTTTTATTATTGCGGTTGTTGTTTCTTTCAGAGAGTCAAAGAAAGAGAGAAAAGAAAAAAGCAGCGAGGGGTGTTAGTCAACGTTGCTTTGCGGACGGGTGATAAAGAGAGCATTCGCTTTGGTTCTTGTTGATTTTTTTTTTGGGGTTTTTCGCCTGTATGAAGCTTCTAGTGGAGAATCTGGCTAGTATAGGAAACAAATTATGCTGATTCCGAATATCTAGTTTATTTTGGAGATGGATAAGTGAGGATTAAGATAGCAAGCGTTAAAATGTCCAATTTTTTTTTGGAGTTTTCCGGTTCAGGAACCACCCTTCCTTCCAGAACAATTTATCTGTATTCTCTTTTTCTCCGACCACAACAAAAAAGAAAAGAAAGCAAGGGGAACGGTTTTGTCGACGTGTTATAGCGAGAGGGAAAGAAACGGCACATTTCTTGCTCAGCTTTTGGTAACAGATGGTTTCTGGGGTTTCTAAGCCCTTCTAGACAGATTTCCAAATCATATAAGAAACAAATCATGCTGATTTGGGATATTTAATTTGTTGTGCAATTTGATTACTATCGAGTCGAGGTACCGTGAATCCTGTAATACAGGTGCACCCTGTACTTCGTTTTTCAGAGCAGTATATCTCGGTTGCCTGTGAAGCTATCAAAAAGTTTTAAACTAAAAAATTGTTCATTATAATATTTTGATCATTTTACCCGCTGACAACTTTCTGATGGCCTGAATAACAACCGAGATATACTGCTCTGAATGTACACTGTATCACAGTACATCTCCCGTATTTTATTTTCCATTATTCATCAACTCATTCATTTATGTTAGCCGATTTTTTCGACATATCACTTTTTTCTCTTTTCCTTTCGTATCACTTCTATTTGAAAACACTGTTCTCAGTCGTCTATGTGAACAACAAAAAAAAACAAACAACAAAAAAGAGAAAATAAGAAAAAAAGGAATGTCATGACTAACGTTTCTTTCTCTTTTTAGCTTTTGTGATGAAAGATTTTCAGTTATTGGTTTTTTGTAGCTTTTGAAATTTCCTATTAGGAAAATACACCATGACAATCTGCCCATCATTGCGTCCCTCCTCCTTTCAAACATTATTTCTCTTTCTCTAACTGTTTCTGTTTGCTTTGATAGAGATACATATTTTTTTACTTATGTTCTGTATGTAGCTGTTATTTCTCCACAGAGATCAATTTAGTCAGACGTCATCATGTTACCTCACAAGATAAGAGGAACTGTTCAAGAGCTGTCAGTTTCAGGAGTTATATATCATGTTATTATCAGTTCATGCCACTTCCATTATAGCATTAACAAATTTAAAACACGTAGAACTGGCCATACTTAGTTTTTAGGGGTTCTGGCTTTCAGGGACCAAGTTGCTTAGTATAGAAAAGGAGTCTTGCTGATTAATGAACAGAAATTGTCCTATTTATATAGATATTGGTCTAATTATATGAAAATTTGAAGTATTAATCCTGTAATTTAGGCACACCTAATGTTCAAAGCAGTATATCACGGTTACTTTTGTAGATATCAAAAAGTTGTTTACTACTCTAGTTTTTTAATCACAATTTTTTGAATATCTTACTCAGCAAATTTTTCTTTTTGGGTGTTGTCCCTAACTCCAAAATCTTCCATTTCCTATTCAAAAAGCACATACCATTCTATTGCATCATTTTGCCCGTCACCAACATGTGTCTTTTTTTTCCAAGATTTTGGACTCAATTTGGTGTCTCCCTTTCTTTTTTCGGTCCTATTTTTCTTGGAGCATCTGTCTTCTTTGCATAAATAACATATTCGTCTGACTCCTTGAGCCTCAAAAGCCTAGACTAGTTTTTTTGGTAATTTCGCAAATTTGCAGTAAATTTACAACTTCAAGTTGCACACACACCTCTAAGATAACAGCACACGTGAAGACTCGATTCGTCTCCAAAAATGTCTCAAGTTCCGAGACCCGTTCCACCCACTGGTTTGTTCTTTTCTGGATTAAAAAAAAGTTACACTAATAAGTTTTACAGATCAATCTCAACTTGTTGCTCAGACCAATGCCACGCCTGCCACCACTCAACTTGATTATTATGACCCTTCCGATCCACGAGAAGTTGTTCGTCAAAAGATTCCTGGAGCGACTAACAAGTTACTCAATAGCATCGACAAACAAGTCGAAACAGAGAAACTTCTGAAAGATTTGTTAGAAGAGATCAAGAAAGACGACCAAGATCTGAAGGGAAAGATTCTTGAAATCGGAAGAGAGCGAGAAGAGCACAGAAGAAAGATTTATACCTATGTTCAGGCTCGTGACGAGGCCCAAGCGATCATTCGAAAAGATCAGGCCAATATCACCCCGGGTGTTTTCAATTTCAACTATTCTTACTATAGAAACACTGACTTATCGATTCATGTCACCCTAAAAAACGAATCTGATAATCTAATAAAAAAGGAAGAAGAAATCGTCGGAAAGGAGAAGACTATCGCAGAAATGAAGAAGAAGCTAGATGAAAAAGAATCCAGAAAGCATAAGTTAGAGGAGCAACTTTCGAATACAATCGAAGAGTATCTTACTAGGGACTGACCAGACATGTCTTTGGAGTTGAGGATAGTGAGATATACCAATCGATAGCTGAGAACACGTTATTCGTTTATTTCGTTTCCGTTTGTGCAGTCGACCCTTCTGAGTCGAGATATTTGGGTCGAAAGTTTCGAACTTATTATCGCCGTGACCTCTCCTTTT
>GL379790.1:261911-298443 GCA_000143925.2 Caenorhabditis brenneri
TGATTCGCGCTAGACCTATCACAGGTAGAATACGGTTCGGGGCGCAGGGGGATTAGGAACTGGGAACGGGTCTGTAACAGACCTATAACATACATGTCGCGAACGGTAGCTGTGATAGGTCTGTGACACGTTCCCAGTTTTCGCGATAGGTACGAACCGGCACGCGATATGGCTCTAACCTGCGATAGACATGTCATGAATCTCCTGCGTGTTGATTGATGTTCAACAGTGTTCACCATTAGGCTATTCTATCAACCCTTGAGAACGTGGTCGAAAGGCTACTATATATTTTATTTTCACGTCAACTTTCTTTTCACTTTTTTTCTGTAGAATCTCGATATTCTCTACAGAAAGAGAGGGAAAAGGAGAGGTCACGGCGATAATAAGTTCGAAACTTTCGACCCAGACATCTCGACTCAGAAGGGTCGACTGCACAAACGGAAACGAAATAAACGAATAACGTGTTCTCAGCTATCGATTGGTATATCTCACTATCCTCAACTCCAAAGACATGTCTGGTCAGTCCCTAGTTAGCATGAAACAGCAAATATTTGATGTCTTGAACAGTTATGTAAGTCTGCGTTAAGAGGGAGGGGATCTTTTTTTTTTTTGAAATTCCAATAGTAATCAAATTTCCAGAGCCCAGTGCGTAACGGAACACCAACCGATCAAAGACCGCAATCTTCACTTTCTTCTGGATCTAGTGAGTTTTATTGGAATCACTTGGCCCAGTTTGCTGTGTTACATTTGCATTTCATCATTGATGCATATTTTCAGATGGTGGTCAAAAAAGAGCCAGTATGGGCGACTCTGCATCAAGAACAATCGACTCCAAGAAGTCAAAAATGTCAAATGACGGTAATTATTGGGTTTGAAGGCGCATGAAACTTTGAAATTTTCAGCTCGCAACCACCAATCATCATCTTCATTTCCAGCTTCCATCCCCAGCAATTTCACATCACCTCCACCAACATATAACAGTAAGTAAGACACACTAGTTGGCTGCATCGCCTCAATTTCGTATATTATAGAGAAGAAGTAAGCTCCAATGATTGCTGTCAAAAAACAAGGGGATTTAAAAATTAGAGTTCAATTAGAATACGTTTGGAAAAATTGTGGTCACTGTTTTTTTTTTCTTTTTATGTTTTCGTGAGCTTTCAACCTACATTACTTGTGTTGTCAATGAGATTTTATATATTCCATTCGGAAAATTCAAACATTTTATCTGGTTAGCTGTGAATTTTATATATTTTTCTCTGCATGCTTTTTTCTGTAATCAAGTTTAATTTCGAAAAGTTCAACTTCTCGATGTAATTCTGTCTATGCTAGTCCTTGTGAAAAACACATTAACTATCCGTCAACGCTTTCTTTTGTATTTTTAACCCTAATAACTGATTATTCAAGTTTTTTTTCAAAAAGTTTAACTTTTCTTCGAAAGTTTCTGCTATTCTAATTATCATGAATTTGATTCATCTTATCTTTTTATGTAACTATTTGAATTTATTCAATAAATAAACACGCTGGGTTTTTGTTGTTTTCTTCTCTATTGGAAAAGGTTTTCAGTCTTTTTTTGTTCAGCTTCACAGACGAATGATGTTTTTTTTCTGATTTTTGTATTTCGGTTATTCTGGAATACGAGTAGGCCTGATTCTGCTTCCCGATTTATAAATTCCGTTTTGAGAGTGAATTCAAGATTGGCAGCCTCGGATTTGTAGTGAGTAATGCTTTCTTTGTAGCCAAAAATGATTGATTTTGGTCAACATGACGCACTCAAAATTCTTTTCAGAGCATTTTCGAAAAATTGTTAGATTTAAGGTTCTCTATCACCCGATTCCGTATAATAAATTCAGTATTTTGTTATTATGGTAATCAATTGCCATGGTGGTTTTTCTAAACAGATGAAGAGGGATGGTTAACAGTCAACGTGTATTTGTTGGCTTTGAGAGAGAGAGAAAAAAAAGAGAGAGAATTGGTTTTTTGTAGCCACTTCTTTTTTTGGCTTTTATGATTTATGATTTGGAATGTTTTGTCAATTTCCTATGGCCTCTAGGGACTGAGGTAACTAGAATAGGCAAAATTGAATTATATGGCTGATGAATTTCTAGGAATTGATGTAGCATGGGCCAAGATTATAATTTTTCGGCAAAAAAACTCTCAAAGTAATAAAAAAATATTAATCAAGGTTTTGACATTACTTTTAGCCAACTTTTTTTTGGCGTTAATCAGTTTTCCAGAAACACAATTCTAAAAAAAAGTTCTTTTTTTCTCCGTCTATACGATTGCCATATAGATGATACCAATTTTCTAGGAATATGAAAAAAGGGGGCGGGGCTAACTCATGTCTCTCCATGCTCTTTTTCCAATATCCTGCCAGCAGAGACGAACCCATTTCTCACTTTTGGGAGGGGAGACTCTTATTTTTTGGTTTCATTCGAAGACACACTCTTTTATTAGTCTGGCTATGAGAATAGACCACCCTTTTTATGTCATTTTCTGCAAAAGTGAACCTCTCATGTGCTTTTTTTTGAGGGAAGAGAAAAAAGGGTGATGACTCAGAATAAGAAATTGGCGCTGTTCCGACTTTTTTTTTACTTTTTGACTTTATTTTTGGTAACATCGTGTTTTCAAAAAAAAAAATGAAATACCAGTATATTTATAGGTCTTCAAACTGATTATTCGGTCATATTATTATTATATATTTTTTTAAAAATAGAATTTTTCAGAACGACTGGTCTCGAGGACAAATCTCACAAGGTTAATTTGATGAGTTCTGACTACAGTGAGTTTGAAAAGTTCCGTTTTATATGCAAGTGCCTTAATTCACACAGTTTTTTAGAATCACCAGAACGAATTCTCTCTTCTCGGGAATCCACTCCAGAACAAGACCCAATGTCTTCTGAACTCGTCAATGAGAGTGAGCTCAATCTCACGGAGCTCATTCGATGTATGTAAAACCATAAAAAACTGATCAGGCCAACTAGGAAACGGTCAGGCTTGACTTTCTTTTACTGAATAACTAATAATTTCATACGATTTACGAATATATCAGAAAAAAAAATCTTCCAGTGATCCCCCTCAAAACTCTCCCAGCGCTGGCCGGCGAACAATTAGTGGAAAAGACAAATCAACTTTGGAATGAGTTCTCAAAAATCACCAGCAACCTACACAAGAAAGAGATCGAATGGAAAAATGCAAAAGACGCGCAAAAAGCCGAGAAGATAAAGTTTGAAACTCATCAGCTTCTGTTGCAAGGACAAAGTGAGGAATTTGAGAAGCAAGAGTCTGAATTTATCACGTACCGAGACAAGGAGTTTCGAACAATGTTGGACAAGAAAAACTTCAAATATGGAGTGCTTTCTGATGATGATGACTTTTTGATAGACTATGAAGTAAAGAACCTAGATGAGGTTAAAGCTCGAAATGCAGTTATACGCAAAATGAAAAATGAATATAAGAAAAGTACTGAGAAATGCGCAACATTGAAAAATATTGTTGGTGACCTAAAAGGGAAAGAAGATAAAGCCAAGGAGGAACTAAACGAAGCTGAGAATGCTTTCAAGAGCGTGTTTGTAACCATGATATCAACTTTTGGAAGAAGAATTTTGGTAATTTAATTCAAAGTTTTTTACAGAAGTTGAAAGAAAAATGATTTTCAGATGATGTCCAATTCTTCTGAAAGCTCCTCCGATGGTCAAAAGATGGTAAGAAAACTAAATCAATCGAATTTTTTAAAATCAATTCTGTTTTAGGCCAAGCGCTCTCGCCTCGAAGACCAGAATCCGCCGCTCTCAGATCACAAGATGAACAATGGTAAGTTTTGATTTAGACGTTCAAAATAATTGTGTGCGCCTTTAAGGTTCAGCTGTACCTAACTCGACTCCAACTGCATCTCCAGTGAAAAACAATGCTTCAGAGAGTGCAGTCCTTCTGAAGAAGGAGAGAAAGAGGAAATAATCCGCTGCTATTGCTTTTCTATAAGACAAATCAGAAGATGCTTCAAATCTTGATCAACTTTTTATTCATTTTCTTGAAAAGAAACATTTTATAGTATAATTTTGTGCTTCTGGGTCAAACCCCTTTTTATGTGAATTGAAATTTTGGGATTATGATGTCTATATATCTTTCTAATGAATATGTTTATGCTAACACACTTGTCAGTTTCACAGTTTTTCAATTTCAAATGACAATTTTCAAAATTTATTTTTCATTTGCAAAAATTCCATGACACATTCTCTATAAATAATTCAAGAGACATATTCAAATAACCTGATGAAAAAAAAGAAAGCTTTTAATTTTTTGCACTTCTGGGAGGTTGTAATGGGTCAAAAACTGAGAAGATTGGAGAAGAAAGTGGTCAAGCGAATTTTGGGAGAAAAAAATCAGACGTAAATCACGGCCCGGTGTTAACAATTAGCAATGGACTTGAACAGTTCTCTATGATTTTTTGAATTTATTACCTGAAAGATGTGACTGAACACACTGAATGAGATAATGCATGTTGAAAACATCGCATTTTAGTGGATTTCGCATTATCTCGAAATATCTCAAAAACTAAGTAATGAAATCTTATCGAGATCAATTCTCTTGGATTAGGCGGGTATGAATATATCTTTTCACGTGAAATGTAGATCTGAGATCCACAATTTTTTTTTCTATAACCAGGGTCTCTCTTTTTCACCTTGCCCTCTTCTAAGCCGTATTTGTTTTCTAACTTCTTCCTCTCTCTCTCTTTTTTGAAGATGTGTGCCTCTTCTTTTTGTTCGCTCCTGCTGCTGCAACATAGAACATGTCGCTCGCTCCTTTTTCCTACTTCGACCTCTATCTCCCCTCATTCTATGCTTTTCCGCCGTTTTTCTAGAAGACAGAAAAGTGCATGTCCACTATCTATGTTCTCGATTTTCTTATGCAGTGCTCAACTTTTGATGACGTTTTTTTCTGACTACTATTTCTTTTTTTCATTTTGACAATTGAGAAGGCTGATAAAAAAGCGAAATGTTGCATGTCGCAGCATCAGCAGGAACGAACGAGAGAAACAGGCTTAAAGCGTCAAAAAAAGAGAGAAAGATGAAGAAAAACAAATACGGCTTAGAAGAGAACAAGGTGAAAAAGAAAGAAAAACTGCAGATCTCAGATTTACGAATACGTTTGATTCCCTTTTTTCCTCAATTCTCTTTTTTTTATTCGTTCAGATTTTTCAAAATAACCACTCTATTATTATGCTTTTATAGAACAGTCCTACTCACAATGAGTGATCATGAAATGAATGATTATGACATGAGTGATTTTGATGACTACGATGAGGAAATGGAAGCAGAAGAAGAAGTTCTCGGCATTATTCAGAAAAGTGAGTTGGTCATTAATAAGTAATTGTTAAAACTTTGTATCAGACTTGCTCGGAATCGGAAAACGGAATTACCGATTTTCCGGTTTCGCCGACTTTTTTCGGAAAAGTTTACCGACGGAAAATTTTCAGAATTTTTATATCGGAAAAATTTTCTATCAAAAAGGGAGTTAATTTTGTCGATATAATATTTTTTGATAGCTCGTCCTTCTCTTTGGAACTTGTTTTCCGTTATAACTCGAAGATAAACGGGGAAGATGTGTCGAATTCGACCTAAAACTTGTAAAATTGTCGTTCTATTACAACAACAGAAAAGTTTTGCGTGTTTTCCGATTTTCCGAATTTTTTTTCGGCAAACAGGTCGGAAAAAATTTATTCCGAAAAAAAATTTGGAAAAACTTTTTTGCGAAAATTTTTTCTCCGAGCCACACTTAGTTTTCAAAAACTTGGAAATGTAGAGAAAAAATTCTCTATCAACTGGTATAGGTTTTATAGAGGGTTATCGAAAACCAAAGTCAAAAAATTAAAGTTTTTTATTTGTCCGGTTCTGATTAGGGTGCAAAAAACAACTAATTTACTCTTTTTCAGGTGACGAAGAGTTTGCCAACGAACTTCGAAACAGTAAGTTGAAAATTAATATTTTACTCTGACAAGGGGACCTTTTTTCACATGGGTTAGAAACTGTCTATAAATTGGTGATCTGAAATTTGATGCTTCTGTGAGTGGATTCTGGAATACCCATCCCTCACTGGAGTCTGAGAGTCTGGAAATCTTAATCTAAAAATCTGACCAGTGCCGATTTCAGATAAAGATTTCCAGACTCTCAGGCTCTAGTGAAAACTGAAAATTTTCGGAATCCACTCACAAGAGCATCTACCATCAATTCATAGAAAATTCCTAATCCATGTGAAAAAACATTCCCTTGTAAATACCTCTTAACCTTCAGGTGACCAAAAATCCATTGTCCACACTCACGCCATCCTTCTCGACGCAAAGAATGATGAAAATGATCTAATTATGACGCTTATGGGATGTTATTCAACGTATTATTCTAGTCGAAATGAAAAGATCGGAAAAATAATGAATTCACTGGGAAACAACGAACAATTGAAAATAATTCTTCTCGAAATGCTCCAAGAAGAGCACATTGGAAGGTGGCGGGGCGAGATGCTGCCTGGTTTGGACTCTGCAGTTTTAGAGGAAGAAAGGGGGCGACAGAGAAATTGCGATATTCTATTGAACAAAAATATCCGAAATCATGCAGATTTAAGTTTATCTTCCGATCTACTTATCATGTCAAAGGAAGAATTAAAAGATTCGATTGAAAAACATATGAAGATCAAGGAGAAGTGTGCTATTGTGAGTTTTTTTTTTTTGTATAGTTCTATATATTGGTATAATTCTAGGTAGATCAGATACGGGCCAGGCCAACTTTCTCACAACCCATGGATATAGAATTCGAAGCTGCACCTGAAGGTTTGTAACACTTTTGAAAAATAATAAACATATAAAAGATACCATTACAGACCAGCCAACATCATCCAAGAGAAGTAGTGATCTGGATCTTGATGAAAACGCTCCCAGCGAAAAGAAAATGCGATTGATGGACTAATTCGAATGGGTCTGAGAATTTTATTGGTTTCTATTGGACATGTAGTTCAGGATATTTTCGAAAAAATTAATCTTAAAGCTCTCAGACTTTCAATACAAGTAAATGAGTTTATAGAAAATTCCAGACCTGTTTAAAAGATAATTTTTTCTTTGCAATTTCTCTTACAAATGACCTAAATTATACCTCTTTTTATACAATCCATATGTTCATTGAGTTGTTTTGAGCCACTTTCATATCACATTTCACCTCCTTTTTCCGTTTATCATGAGAGATTTTTTTAATGGTTAGTCTTTCATTATTACCTTACTCTCATCAATTTTCATTTTTTATTTTTATTATTTTCCGTCTGTTTCCATCTGTTATTTCAACACCATTGGCTATTTCCCAGCTGGTAACCTTTTTTTTCAACTTCGTTCTCAATAAACCATATTCAGTCCAATCTACACTTTTGTGTTTATATCTTTATTCCAAACTTGTTTTCAATAAAAATCACAGATATCGTATTACACTCACTTGTACCTTATTGTATATGTTATGTTATGATGGGATGAGTCAACTCGTCCACTTTCTGTTGCGCAATATGGACAGCTGGCGTTTTCCACCAATCCGAACACATTCTTATTACGCGATCATCGGGAAGAGACGAGGAAGAAGTCACTTGATGAAGAGGTCAACTCGGATTATGAGCATGAGGAGGAGAGTGGCCAAAGGATGAGTTAGGTGGATCGATAGTTGGGCCATTTCTTTTCGTCTTTTCCAGTTAGATATAACAGAAAATTTTTTATCGGAGATTTAATAATACAAAAAGCGATGGCGAGAGAAAACAATGTGAACTGTTGCGGAATGTGTCTGTGAGTCATAGTATGAAAAAGAAAGAAGCAGAATCTAGATGAATCGAGAACACGTGAGATTTGCTAGATGAAAAGTTTGAGTCTAGCGTGTTCGAGATCCAGTCGGTCCTTTTTTGATTGCGGTAAAAAAACGGCAGCATGGTTTTTTTGCGATATGCAACTTTTGAAAAAACCCTACCCCTTTTGACCCCGTAACTCATACTTGTGATGGGCCGGGCCCGCTCGGCCCGGAATATTACAGCGAAATTTGAGAAATCGAACAAAAACTCAAATTTCGTGCTCCAGGATTAAATTGAGCTTAGAAACAGTAGTTTCCGAAAAATTGTAAATTTTTTCAAAAAAAAATTCGAAATTTTTCTGAATCCGGGCCGAGATTTCACAAGTATGCAGTACCCCCCTCCCTTTTCGCTCTTTCTTTTTTCACTCTTATCATCAACTGCTCTGTACTTATGTGCTCACATAACATTTTACCACAACCATCGCTCTTCTCATGTACACATTGGTCAAGCAATGTGACCGCTAACCTCCTCTCGTTCCTTTTCTTCTCCTTTCTCTTCTGCTTTGGACAACCTCCACCTTTTCATCTATCAAACACAAGAGGGTGTCGGCTGTCCACCCCTCTCCTATTCATTTCGTTTTTTTCTCCTACGTGTATGAACGGAGTTTCTTTTTGTCTTTAAACTTTATTTTTTGCCTTTTCGAATCATTTTCTGAATTCAGGCTTTTTTTTCAGATCTGAACATATCAAACTACTGCAGTTTTTGCCATGTCCGGATACTTTCCACGCAACAGGGGTGCCCATCATCCCTACCAAAACCAAGGATACCACAATCGGAGAATCGGACACCAAGGTAAAATAAAAATTTTTGGAAAATACACAATTTGTTCTTCAGGACAAGGTGACCAACGTCAAGCTCCACACCGCAGGTTCAGCTTTGGAAACCAAGGTAATTTTCTTTCTCATTTAATTTTTTTTATAAATAATTTGATTACAGGAAGTTCTTCGAAAGGTCGTTTGAGAGAAAGAGACCGAGCTCCCTCTCCTCCTCGCCGAAGCCGAACGGACCATGATTCGTCTTCAAGTACGTCGTTTTCATAGTTTTCTAGTTTTCTCCGGCTCTCCATGACGGTTTTTTCAGAATTGTCGACTCCCGCCGCCGAACTTCCAGTCGATCGTTTGGAGCCCAGAAGACGCAGCTCCTCTCCGTCAGCCGAGCAAGGTACTTTTTTTTCTTGAGATTTGGATTTGTTCATCAAGGTAAAACCGAAACCCGGGTATTTATTCATTTTTCGGGACTCATGGAAATACCCCGGCTACCGAATAACAAATAAATTTCTTGGGAAACGAATTTGAGCCATGAAAACCATAAAATATTCCAGAAAGGTCACGGAAACGGCACCACGACACCTCCGACTTCTCAGATGACTCCACGTCGCGCTCCCCGTCTCCAGGTGACTCCGACAGCACGATTGCTCAGGAAAGAAGTAAGTTAATTGTCAAATTCGACTCTGAAAATATCAAGCTCTACAGGGAGTTCGAAACGAAATGGATGGCTTTCGAAGCTCGCTGAAATTTTTGGGATAGAAGAGAACACAAAGAAAACAAATTCGAAGAAGAGAGAAGAAATGAAGAAATTGGGAGAAGAGATTGAAGATATTACCGAAGAAATTTCCAGAAAGGAAGACGATTATATGAAGAGAAAAGAGGACCTCCGACAAAACAAGATTGAACACTTCGAGAAGCGAGAGGAAGCTAAGATATACTTGAGAGGATTGCAGGCGGAACTTTATAAAGTTCCAGGAGACAGAGAGACCTTCACATTCAACGTCGAACAATATCAAAGGAATGGAAAAATTCTCCAAGAGCTTCATAATGATATTGAACAGTGGAAAGTTGAGGAGGCTGCGATCGAGAAAATAGAAGCTGGAGTCAGAGCTCTGAAGGGAAAGCTCGTGGAGAAAGAGCGACTTCAAGAGGAAGTTGGTAGAGAAATGGAAGCTCTCAAATATGAGTTGGATAATTTGTCTGAAGAAATCAAATCAATTTCGAGAAAAATTGGAAAGGTGAGTGAAATTCACATGAAAAATGAGGAGAATTTGTTTTTTTTTCAGAGCTGCGGAAGAAGTCATAGAAAGAAAACGAGAAGATCAGTGCGCACACCTTCCAATGGAGACTCAAGTGAGTTTTTTTTTTTAATTTTCAATCAAAATAGGTTTTTTTAGCTTTACCAATTCATGAGGCATTACTCGATCATGATTATGGTGTTCGTCACGACGTTGAAAAGCTCCATGACCCTTCCAGCTTGACAAACACCCCGCTCGCAGCTTCTGAAGAACGAGAAAAAGCTAGAGCTGGATCAATGGAAACTTCTGAAGGTAATACTTTTTTTGAGATCAAAACCACAGAAAGTTTGAGTGGATGTTTTTATTATAGTAGCACAAACTAAACTAGTCAATGAAAAGGACGCTCCTGAGAAGTCAGTAGCAGGTAGAGAGCTACGTGAAGAGCTTGGAGAGCCTCAAAATCCGTCTGCTCCTGCTGCACCACAGGAATCTTCAAAAAACGTGACTACAGTTCCAAAAAATGGAAATCAGGACACGAAGCCTACTAGAATTCAGGAAGAAATCAGAAAAGAAGCCCCAACTTCATCTGCAAAATCCTCGGAAGGTAATCAATTTTCTCAAAATCTATATAACTTTGAGTTCCGGATGGTAAAAATAATATGAGCATCCGAAAACTTCAAACCGAACAGGGTAAATTCTCAAGTGTTGCAGGCACACCACTTGCCACTCAAATCAACAAAGAAGTGAGACAAGAGAGTCCAAAAGAGTCGGAGGGAAAAGTTACTGAAACAAGAAAGTCGGCTGAAGGTAGACACACCCAACATACATTTTTTCAACCTTATGCAGACTTTTTTCAGGCTCGCATTCTTCAGAAAAATCAAGAGATGTTGAAATGATAGTGGAGAATCAGAACAATGGTGCTCCACCCACTGAACAAGAACAAGGATCGGATAAGACAGTCACAAAGTCATTAACTGAATCTGCTCAAAAAAATCAAAATGAAGGTCCGGCCACTTCTTCTGCAGCATCTGGCACTTCGAATGCCCTTGGAAACCGAGAAAATGGACGATCAACTCAATCAGCTCCTGAACTTGCCGCAAAAACCCAAGAAAGGCGATCGGAGCCGAAACAAAACGTCAACACTGTTGCTCCCAAAACCAATGCTCCACCTCTCCTTTCTCCATCTGAAATCAAAGAAGAGGTTGTGGATGAAGGTGAAACTCTAGCTTCAGCTCCTTCCACATCACCAATTGCTCGAGTTGTTAAAGAGGAGGCGCCTTCACCTTCAGAAGCGCCTGAACAGAACAATGTTGCTCGAAAATCTAGCTATAAAGGTAGCATTTAGGAAACGTTTTCATGTTAAAAAACTGTTATATTTTCAGATCAGTGGGAAGCACCTCCATCAAGAGCATCAAGAGATCCAAACATGCAAAATGAAGTCGCCGCCACCAAATCTCCAAGTAATAGAAGCGGCGTACAAGCCGACGCTCAGCAGAGAATCGTAGCTCCAAAAGTTCATCAGGACGGAGCCCATAACAACAAAGGTGATTAGTTTTTTTGGATAATGGTGTAGGTAACTTTGAGTTTTTACAGAGGATCGTGCTCTATTGAATATGCCTACTGAAGCAAGGTTTGAGCAGGAAAAAATTGGAAATCTCCCGGGAGGTAAGATCACCAAAGTTTAGTTTTAAAAAAAACACTTTCGCATCACTTCTAGATGCTCCAACATCATCTGGACCATCTTCTCTTCCTCCACCAGTGCCACAATTCTCATCAGCGACTCGTGAAAGTAACTTTTTTTTTGAGATAAAAAAATCTATATGTATTTTTTCAGATCAGAAAAAGCACAACCTGGAAACGATTGTGAATGGTTTGGCAGATAAAGTGGTTGAGGACACGGCCAATCAGCCATCCAGTAAGAGTAAATCTTCGTTGAACTAGAGTATTGATCATGATTTTTCAGCTTCTGGAACTGCTTCGCCTCGGTTTTCTTGGGGAAGAACTCCGCGTGGTAGAAAATTGGCTGCTGCACAGCAAGGAGGACCGCAGCTCCGTTCTAGAAGAAAGTGAAGCTTTTTTGTTCTCATTTTTAACTCTTCCAATTGTTTGTTGTTCTCATTTCGTTCCTCTTCTCACTTAGCTCTCAATCCCTATTGCTGACCAACTCCCTCCCACTTCCATATTCCATGAAACCATCTCATAACTCTATGACTTTGTTGCTTTTCACTGTTTCTTCTTGTTATTTTCTTATGTTATGAATAGATACCATGCTTCTTTCACTCCAAATGATTTTTCCGTCACTTATGCTATAATTTTTATCTTTGTTTCCACTATAATGTACACCATTCCCTTCATATTCTTATAATTTTTGTTAACTCTTCCCTTTTTTACTGATGGATTTTAAAGTCTCCTAATTACTTATTGTTTTTCATATTCTAGCGTCGCGGTACTACCTTCACCGATAGGACACTCCACGATTTTGGAGTACGTACATTGTTTATCGTAAATCGAAATGAATTGTTTTTCACAATTTTTTCTGTTTTATTTTCCAAAATCGACAGGATGAAGCAATTTTCAACAAGTTTCTACAAAATACATGTAAAAATGATTGAAAATCAATTTTTTGGCGGAAACTAACAATAAAAACACTGTTATATAGCTTTCTGATAAAACAAGCATTCGGAAAAGCTTAGATTTTTGTAATTTTCTAAGGAAAAATCATATAGTTTCCCGTCATTTGAATGACGAGAATCGGGATATTCGCAGTAGAGCGCGCTTGCTCATCATGGACACGTGCCATGTCACTCGTCTATTTTCACGTACAGAGGGGCCACTAGCTATCGGTTGTTTTATGTCGTCTATTCCTCTCTCTCTCTCCCTCTCCCTTTCCCTCTCCCTCTCTCTCTTCCCAAAACCGTCGTCATTCGTTATTTTTGATTTTTCGATATCAGTTGTTACTCTTACAACTTTTTCAGGTAATCTTCAAGCGAAACATGTCGGCTGCGAAAAGAGGGAGACAAAACAGTATCTCTGATGACTCTCCGGCCGCCAAGAAAACAGCTCCGTTGAGCACAACATCTGAGCCAAAGAATGTAAGTTTTGGTTCTGTTTAAGTTCGAGTGGAGCGCACTTGCTTCAACTAGAAACAGACTGCAAAAGCCCCGGCGGCTGAAGACAAGTAGAGTCGTCTTCCCTCTACGGCCGCTTAATGCACTCGGTAGCGCTCTAGCGTTCTATCAGACAGGCTCTGGGTTCAAACCCACCCGTGGTCAATCATTTTTGTTTTTTTTTTCCAGACCACCCAAGTTCCCGTTATCCCGGCAAAAGTGTTTGTTGTGAAGCATCTTATTGAACATGTCTCAACTTTGCCAGAGGACGGTGAGCTTTGCTCTGAAGATTGGGACGATCATTTTGGTCTCAATTGGTAAGCTTACTTTTTTAAATTTCCAACAACGAACATTTCCAGGTGCGTTTCCGTAGCCCGAACCAACAATCATTTATCAGTCTACATTGTTGAGGGATCGGAGAGGTGGTGTATGGAGGGTGACATAAGAATCGATTTGTGTGGGCGTGATGCGAAGAACTTCTCGGTGATAGTAAAATTTAATAGAGGACACTTTACAAATTATGGGTGTGTGGACATGTTGAGTTGGGATAAGCTAGCGGAGTACACAATTGATGACCGTCTGAAAATTCAAATCGAGATGCGGATCAGCTGGATGTCCAAGATGGGATTCAATGAACCAAGCAAGTTCGATTCGTCGAAAAGTGAGGTCTCCGACTGTATTTTGGTGGCTCAGGATCAGAAGTTTCATGTGGCCAGACATGTAAGTTAAATTTTCTGAAATTATGTAATTGCCTAGATATTTCAGTTCCTCGCCACCCACTCTCCATACTTCGAGGCACTTCTTCTCGGTCCTTACAAAGAAGCCAAAATGGCAGAGGTCCAACTTCCGGGATTGGATCCTTATGACGTGGAGAACTTCCTTCGAGTCATTTATGGCTATCAAGCCATCAACGGTATGAACACCAGTATCTTTGGACAAAATTGTATTGTTTTCAGATCAAAATGTTGAGGGATTGCTCCTGATTGCGGATAAGAACGATACCCCAATTATCAAGGAGAGATGCGAGAAGTATCTTTTGGAGGAATCGGAGAAATCGATTGGGAAAACGTTTGATATGTTCTTGAAGTTTCATTGTAATATGGTAGGTGGAAGTTTCCCAACAATCAACGAGAAAAAAGTGTTTCAGGACAAGATCATGGACGAAATCACAACTCTCGACGAGTACAAGGAAGTGATTAATGGAGACTTTGAGCGGTACGATCTGGCAGTTGCTAAGAGGTTGTTGATGAAGTCGGCGGAGCTTTTGTTGAGAGGATAATTTTGTATTTATTTATTTTATTTATTTTATTTGGAAATTAATGTGTTCACTATGCTCTTTCAATAAACTGTGTTGGAGAGTATTAGAAGGTGACATGACCTTTGATTGAAAAGTTCCTGAGTAGAATGGAAACGTCTAGAAACTTTACTTTATTTGGTTAAATAACAGAATGGAAAAATTTCAGTTCAGTTCAAACCTGATGAAACTACAAGATAGAGAGGTAAAAAAATTGAGTTCATTGTTTCTAATAACAGATATCAAACAAGTTCGGGGATTTTTCGATTTAAAAAATTCACATATCGAGTTATAAGAGAGAAGTAATGAACAATTATTGGACGAATGAAACAATCTTCAACAAAAGTTTGGACAGAATCTCGGAATCCATGGAAGTAACATCTTGTCCATCAATGACTTCTTTGACGTCTCGGGGTGTCCTCATCTCGTCGATGATTTTCTCCTGAAAATCCGTTTCTAGCATGGAATGAACCGGCCGGGCCGTTTGGGAAATTTCATCGGCCCGGCCCGGTCGGACCGGGTTTTCAGAGCTGATTTTTCAATAGGCGACTTTTAGGGAAAAATTGTGTTTTATGATGCTATTTCGGGTTGAAACGAAGAATATTGGTGTTTTTGATACTTTTGTATGAAAGTTGAACGTTTTTGGAAGAGTTTTGCAAAAAAAAATTGATGAAATTTTTTCAAAAATTTCCATTCGGGCAGACAGGGCTGGGCCACCGGGCCGAATTTTTCCAAGTGGTCTCACCATGGAACAGTGGTGCTCCAATAACATTTTGAATTTCTTCTTCAAGCTCTTGATGGGGTTTTTCACTAAAAAGTCTTCGCACTTCTCTTTCAAAATCGGTGTGTCGTATTCATCAGCCAGCAAGAGGAGTCCTTCCACCGTATCGTCTGAAAATAGATATTTTGGATTTTGCTGAAGGCTGTAGTGACTCTACCAGTTATTGATGGTTGTAGGTAGAGAAATTCGAGATAGTTTTGAATGTCGAAGGGATCCACTCCATTCAGTGTGATCTCTGGCATTTTTGACTCCTTATATGGGCCCAAGAATAGAGCCTTGAAGTATTGCGAATGGGAAGAGAGAGTCTAAAAAGATCTGGCAATGTGAGAATATATAAGTTGGAAACTCACGTATTTCGATACATAGAACTTTTGATTCCGAACTACTAGCATCACATCTGACACCTCTTCCATAGCTGCATCAAAACTTCTTAGGACCTTCTTTCCAACTTTAGCCATTTCATTGATACGAATCTCACATTCTACAGCTAACCTGTCATCCACAAGGTAATCGGATAGTGTCTCCCATTTTCTAAGATTTTCCCATCCAAAGGAGGCCAACGGAGGTTCCTCAATGTTCTTGTTGCCAACCAACTCATGTTCTTTCCTTCCAAATATTTTTACACGCTCTTCCAAGTCAACGTGCCACTGCCTAGCATTCTTTTCATCCAAAAACACTCCGAGAGACCCATCACGACGTACAATTCTTAGACACCTACGAAATTCTTCAATTTCATTGAAAACAAAGGCATAAAAACTTACATGTTCAAACCAAAATGATCTTCGATAGGGCCACGGCAATTCCCTTCCTCTGCCAGACTGGACACATTTTCGAAAGTGTGCTTCAGGACAAAATGTTTCGGCGAAATCACATTTCGAGGTGGTTCGGGCCTTGGAACCTCAACATTTTGTACTTCCGAACTCGCAACCGGTGGAGCAGGCTTTTTAGCAGCCGAAGCATCGCTTGTTCCACCTCGCTTTAGTCCTCTCTTTGCCATTCTTCAAGTAGAATACTGAGGTTTGAGGGCAAAACTTTGAACTTTTCGTACAGTGTTTGATGCAAAGGCTACCTGTTTAAAATTAGAGAAGTATTGAAGCGTGATGATCTAAACTTTTGGAGGTAATGAGATCTTCTGAGTAAAACAGAAACATCTAGAAAGTACAAAACAGAGCGGAAAAACACAAGAAAGTTTATTTAACAAGTGAGAACAGTAACTTCCCAAGAACAAAAAACAAAAATGTGAAAAAAAGAATGAAAATAGTATCCACAACAGAACTGGAGGGCTGGATAATTGAAAAGAAAACAGAAAAATTGAAATCGTAGCAAGGCTAAGAAAAGAGATTCGAGCAATAGTATCTATGAATTATTCCGAAAAAAGCTCCACCGACTTCTTTAACAACTTCTTAGCAATTGCATGATCGAAGCTGTCAATGTCTTTACCAATCACTTCCTTGTACTCATCGAAAGTTTTGATTTTGTTGATGATCTTGTCCTGAAACCATTTTTTTGTTGACTGTTGAAAAACTTCCACCTACCATGTCACAATTATACTTCAAAAACATGTCAAACATTTTCTTCATTGACTTATCCGAATCTTTCACAAGGAAATCCTCGCACTTATCTTTGATGATCGGTGTGTCGTTTTTATCCGCAATCAGGAGCAATCCCTCAACGATTTGGTCTGAAAACACAAATTTAGAGAACTTCATGAGTACTGGTGGTTATACCGTTTATTGCTTCATAGCCATAAATGACTCGAAGGAAGTTCTCCACGTCATAGGGATCTAGTCCTGGAAGTTGGACCTCTGTCAGGTTTGCCTCTTTGAAGGGGCCGAGAAGAAGCGCCTCGAAGTATGAGGAGTGAGTGGCGAGGAACTGAAATATCTAGGCAATTATATAATTTCAGAAAACTTAACTTACATGTCTGGAAACATGAAACTTCTGATCCTGAGCCACCAAGATGCAGTCGGAGACCTTACTTTTCGACGAATCGAACTTGCTTCCAGAAAGTCCTCAACTGTATACTCTTCTAGCTTATCCCATTCGAGCATTTGGGTGCACCCGAAAGTTTTAAAGGGCAACTCTCTGATGACTGGCAATGTGACTGTCAGCTTCTTCTCCGTGGTATCAGCATTAAGTCCAATCAAATCGATTCTGAGTTCACCTTCAATGCACATCTTCTCAGATTTCTCTGCAATGTAAACTGCCAAATGATTGTCGGTATTCTTCAGATTAATGCGCCTGGAATTTTCCCAATTTAAATTTTTTTTTGTATATTTGCAAGCTCACCAATAGGAACCGAAATGTTCTTCCCAATCATTGATATAATGCTCATCGTCTTCCAAAGTTGATATATCTTCGAAACGATTTTTCAAAATAAAAACTTTTGCGGGGATAACGGGAAGCTGGACAGTCTGGAAAAAGCAAATTCAAGAAGCACAATCTGTAAGGGAGAGACTTCTAGTACTAGGCCTTGACACAGTTGCAAAAAGTTTCAAGACCATATTTTAAAAATGAAAGTTTTTCCTATTTTTGAGCTTAAAATCATATTTTCAGCTATTATTACAGACGATGTTTATCATAACTCAGGGTAAATGTATAACCCAAATATCATCCGGATCCGAACAACTTCTTGCAACTGTGAGAAAGTGTCTCTTAAACAAGAGCGGTCCAAATCAAAGCGATTCAAATCTTTTCATAAATTTTTGTGTTTTTCCGTGAAAATATACTGTATCTTATCAGTTTGCGAGTATTTGACAAAAAACAATTTGCTTGATATAAGAACGTGGAAAATTGAAACTTTTTCATTTTGGAATTCATTTCGGAAAAATTTTAGCCATTTTAATTTTACGTCGCTTTGCTCAGAGAAAGGTTGTGGGATTCCGTCGGAAAAATTTCGGAAAGCGGAGCATAGTAGTGTATGGTTTTTAACAGAGTTCACGATTTTATTCAAATGTACTGAGTAAAAATTCGAGAATTTTAATGGCCCCCAATCCACGAAAACCACGTTTTCATCTGGATCACGGGTGTAAAATCCTAGATTTTTGTTCAATACAATTTGAATAAAACCGTGAACTCTGCTAAAAACCATACACTACGATGCTCCGCTTTCCGAAACTTTTCCGACGGAATCCCACAACCTTTCTCTGAGTGGTAATCTTCAGTCCGACTCAGTTCTGCCAAAAATAAATAAAATAATTACGTAAAGGGTAGAAATAAATAATGTACGTGGCCTGGGAAACAATTTTTGGCAGAATTGAGTCGGACTCAAAATTACCAAAGCGACGTAAAATTAAAATGGCGGAATTTTGCGAATTTTTCCGAAATGAACTCCAAAATGAAAAAGTTTCAATTTTCCACGTTCTTATATGGTTCCTTTGAAAAAAAAACTTACTCTCTCTGACTCAGATGGAGAATCATCAGAGCTGCTGCTTTGTCTTCCTATTTTCGAAGCTTCTGGCATTTTTTCTTTGAAGTTTACCTGAAACGAAAAGCTATAAAAGAAACAGTTGGTCTAGAAAAAAATAATAATTCGAACGTTTTCCAAAATGAGAGAGATAGACAGTAACAGGCCGCATAACACAACATACACTGAGCGAAGCGATCGAATGTGACCCCACTGAACGCTAATGTTGTGTCTTTTCACGGTAGTTTCTAGACGTTACGATTTCACCCAGATGGTTATTTTATCTATCAAAGGTCATCTCCTCACCTTCTAACACTATAGTTGGCCTTTGCCCCAAACAGGACCATTGATTTTGATTTGCATCCCTCTACTCCAATCGCTCTCGTTCGCAGCCTATTAGTCCATAAAAACGTTGGAAACCTTATTCTGAAAAATGGCAAGAAGACAAAAGAGAGCTGGGAACTGCAATTGCAACACTTCAGCTGTTAAAAGACCAAGGACTCATATTGCTGGCTGATCAATATGACACTGGGGTTTTGAAGAAGTCGTGTGATGGATTCCTGATCAAGAAGTCAAAAAAGAGCTTGAAAAAGAAGTTTGAAATATTTCTGAAGTACAACTGCACCATTGTAAGACAGCGTTCTATGGAAATGATCTGAAAAAGTTTTTCCAGGAAAAGATTATCAATGAGATGAGAACACCTGAAGATGTCCAAGAAGTAATTGAAGAAGATGTTAAAAAATGGATCAGAAATTAATGGCTCAGCTTTTGATGAAGATTGCTTTATTTGCTTAACAAGTTATCCACTTTATTAATTTGTATGTGAATTTTTCAATCAAATCTTCCCCGAAATTGTTAAATATCTCTGAAAAACAACAATGTATAAGTATTTCTTCCAACAAATTTTCTTCCAACACCACAAGCTTGCTCTCACAGAACTATCTTATTGTCTTCAACTTTCTGCTTCATAGAAAATGTTTTGATCCAGAGTCAAATTCTGCAAACAATTCTAAAACACTGTTTCTTTGAAAAATGTTAGGCTCTCTTTTCAACTTTGTCTTACTTTTTCTGTGGTATTTGATTTTTGATTTTTTCCAAATCATTGAAACTATAAGCAAGGTACAACATTTGGCTCCCACACATTTTTCGGACAGTCTATTCACGATGGTTTGCTTAATGAGCTTTGAGTTTATTGGAAAGATAATGTGAAATATCATGAAGATGATTTTTCACTGCTCCGGTAGGAGCGGAGATTTTATATAATACAATAAAGTGGTTGTGTGGGGTGCAATCAGCTGCACAGGGTTGTAAAGTGCAGCCTGAGTCAGCGAAGAAAGAAAGGTTGCATCCCTACAGTTCAATCATAGAAAGGAAGGATAGTAAAGCTTATCGAGCACACAGTCTCTGCTGAAACAACGGAGCATCTCCATTTCACGCGCCCTCTCCCCGTTTTGCACTTTTTCGAAAATTTACGTTTTTCGACTGAAAATTTATCATAACGGTGTACAATGCTTCAAAACCAAAAAACTAACGTTTCTATGCTCAAAACAACCCTGGGCACAAAATTTAGCCATATTTTTTCAAATTCGCGGTTTTTTCCAGGCCGAACGGGCCGGGACGGCCCGTCACAAGTATGCTTTTCTTTCTGTTTGTTAGTCATCGTATGAGTTCGTGATTTGGAGGTTTGGGGATCACTGTGCTAATAAAAAAGTATACCTTCACTATAATAATTGACATATTATAGACATATTGACATATATTATGTACACGTCTTATAACCGACTTTGTTAAGAAATAATTCTACTTCAACCCTACTATTTTATGACTATTGTATACTGATTTTTTTGTTTGTGATTTGTACTATGGTGTCCTCATTACTCTCCTCATGATCTTAAAGGTCATAGGTCATAGTTTAAGTCTTTTCCTTTTTTTCTCATTCTTCCTTTTTCCAGTAAAATCGTTCACAAACTCTCTTTTCTTCAGAGTAATGGTGATTGGAGAAAAGCGAGGTGGAGAGAGCGATAAAAACCCTCCGGTTGCTAAAAAACCAACTTCCGAACCTCCGGTTGCGAGTCCGGAAGTACAAAATGATGCCGTTCCGAGACCCGAACCACCTCAAAATGTGTTTTCACCAAAACATTTTGTCCTGAAACACACTTTCAAGAATGTCTCGTGTCTGACAGAAAAAGAGGGTCGCGGTGGTCCTGCCGAAGATCATTTTGGTTTGAATGTGTAAGTTTTTTCTTGTTTTTTTTTTAAATGAAATTTACTGGTTTTGTAGATTTCTCTCAATTGAGCGTCGTGATGGATACCTTGGGCTGGATTTAAATGAGAAGAGAGCCCCAGGGCAGTGGCACTTGAGCATGGAAGCGAGTGTTAGAATATTTGGAAGAAAAGAAAAGGAGTGGGTTGACAACAGGGCTATCGAAGACCCTCCCTTTACATCAATTAGATTCGAAAAGCGCATAAAATGGGAATCGCTGCCCGGTTTTCTTGTTGATGACAGTTTGCCTGTAGAGTTCGAGGTTCGGATCAATGAAATGGCTAAGGTAGGAAAGAAGATCCTGAGAAGCTTCGATGCGTCTATGGAAGAGATGTCAGATGTGGTGCTAGTCGTTCGGAATAAAAAGTTTTATGTTTCGAAATATGTAAGTTCTCCGAGTTATGTATTCTCACATTGTCAGATCTTTTCAGACCCTCGCCTCTCACTCGCAGTACTTCAAGGCTCTATTCTTGGGTCCATATAAGGAGTCGAAAATGCCAGAGATCACACTGAATGGAGTTGACCCTTTTGATATTCAACACTACTTGGAGTTCCTCTACCTTCAGCCATCAATTAGTGGTAAAATGCCAATAGCTACTTTTGGATCCTAAAGTAATTGTTTACAGACGACACGGTGGAGGGGCTGCTATCACTTGCAGATGAATTTGTCACTGGTATTTTGAAAGAAAAGTGCGAGGACTACCTCATCAAAGACTCCACGAAGAGTTTGAAGAAAAAGTTCAAAATGTTTCTGCAGTACAACTGCACCATGGTGAGAGAACTTTCTATAGAAATTGAAATGAAAAAGGCTTTCCAGGAAAAAATAATCAAAGAGATAAGATCGTACAGAGCTTACAAAGAGGTGATCGCAGGAGAGGATATCAGTCAAATGGATACGAAACTTATGTCTCAACTTATTTCGAAGAGTGCTTCATTTGATAGATAATTTTTTTATTACTATGAAAAAAACTCATTTTTCGCCGTGTGACTCATGCTCAAAGTCAGCTAAACCATTGGAAAAAAGGGGTTACTCGTATATCTGTTCAGAGTGGTATATCTCGGTTGACTTTGGAGCTATCAAAAAGTGGCCAACTGAAGGAATGTTGAGCAGAGCATTTTAAAAATTTTACTAGTTGAAAATTTTTTGATAGCTCTAAAGATAACTGAGATATGCCGCATTGAATATAGAGTACTTGCTCAACCTATGTATGTATTTTGAAATAACTATCTGGCTTGTTCAACTTCTCAGGTGGTAGTTTGATAAATATTTTTTGATAATGTCTTCCTCCTCCACAAGATGTTACCCTCATTTTGCAAAGGACGCATCTCTGGATGGCATCTTCGTCTCCCGTCTATCACTTTTCCCTTCTGTCTCTTTTCCTATTTCACTCTCGTCGTCTCTTTCTCCGTCTTTCTCCTCGTTGTTTCACAAGAAGCTTCATTCGCTTTTCACTTTTCCAACCAAATTCATTCAGCAAAAACGATGCCAAGACCAAAAAGAGGAGTTCAGAAGACTGATGATGGTCCGCCAGCGAAAAATTCTGCACCGGAGCCGCAAAATTCACTTCAGAAGGCCCCTGGGATCCCAGAGGTCCCAGAGATCCCAGTGATCCCTGCAAAGTCGTTCTCCATTGTGCACGAGTTCCGAAACTATTCCCCACTTGAAGTAGGAGCATCCTTGTCCAGCGATAAGAAAGAATATTTTGGAATCAGTTGGTATGTAGGCCCACCATATACCCTCAATGAAACAAGTTTTTTTAAAGGGAAATCAGAATCGTCCGTGAGCCTGAACGCATCAAGGTGTTGCTGGGGGACTTGGGATCATGGAGGGTTAATCTCGACTACCGTATTGAGATGCGCGCAGTGTTATTCGGTCCAAGGTTGAAAGCTCAAACTCGGTCAGGAAATCTGGCAGTCGAAATAGATTCGCTTCGAAAATATTCTAAATTGGAGGCCTTTGAAAACTACATAAACGATAAATTACTCACTGTTCGACTCCACATCCATATCAATGAGCAGTCGTTAACCTATCGAAGAAGTCTTCGGACATTTGACTCCTCCGTCCAGGAGCTCTCGGATACAGTGCTCATTGTTGGAGGAGAAAAGTTTTATGTATCAAAACTCGTAAGTTATTCATTTTATTTGAATCGCTTGAATCGCGATTTTCAGACCCTTGCCTCCCACTCCTCCTTCTTCAAATCCCTATTTTTGGGGCCGTACAAGGAGGCGACGATGCCAGAGATAACACTCCAGGGAGTGGATAAATTTGATATCCAAAACTTTCTAGAGTGCATTTATCTCGAATATCCTATTACTGGTACATAGTTGGCATGGTTTGCAGCTTTAAAAAAATTAGTTCCAGATGAAACAGTCGAAGGAATCCTGCTGCTTGCGGACCAGTACGATACTCCGATTGTGAAGACCAAGTGTGAGTACTACCTCAAAAAGAAATCAAAGAAGGATCTCAAACTTAAATATGAATTATTCATCAAGTACAACTGTGATATTGTGAGTTTTTTTTCGGATAAATTAAGGAAAATCAATTCATATTCAGAAACGCCTCCTGGATTCTGTTAAGACACACGCGGAGCTCAAAGAAGCCGTTGGGACGGATTTGAGCAAAATGGATGCAAAGACTATGAAACTGGTACTTCAGAAAAGCCTTTCCTTCGCCCATTGATTCAAACTGCTGCCAATTTTCTTTTCCTTTTCTTTCTGTCTTTTGATGCTTTTTGCAGTACTTTTGATTCAAATAAACCTATTAAACAAAAAACTTACTGGTATTTACCACAAATATGGTTAAAACCATCAAATTAATATCTGAAAAATCGAGATTTCCTGCTGAAAATCCATAGAATCCACGTCCCGAAGAAGCGCTGTTCCTCCACTAAACACCATGCAGTTGCGAGATACCGGAGTGTCGTAGCTTCCTATCGTCGATTTTCTTTTTTATTCGCTGCTTCCAAGAGATCCTGCACCTTTTTTCTACTATTTTCTACTTTTTTGTTATCATTTCACTTTGAAAATGTGATGATGAGTTCAAAATACATAAGTTTTACCTTTTCGTGGCGAAAAATTAGTCAAAAGTTTGAGATTTCAGGCGATCAACAACTTTGAGCTAATAATAACGACTCCAGCAGAAATATTTCCGTTTTGAACGTTAGAAAAATTTTTTTGAAGCAGTTGCTTAATAATTATGTTTCGTTGTAAAATATCGGAAAAAACTGGGGGTTTTCACTAGAAAAATTGAAGACAAACTGTCGATTCCAGTTATCGTTTTCGTCACCAAAAATTGATTCTTCGCCCCAAAAACTCAGTTTTTCATAACAAGAAAAGCTCATTTTTCTATCCCGAGAAAGAATTTGTCCATTTTTCTTGCTTTTCGTCAAGAACGAACTGTTTGAAAACATTAAAGTGCCAAAAAAGCATCTGTACATTCAATCAAAAAGCTATATAAAAACTATCAAAACGATTGATTTTTCCGTGATAAAATCTAAAATTACGAGTAATTTTGATTAATTTCCGATTATTTTAAAGCGAAATCTTTTATTTTCAAATAGTTATGGCCTATTTCGGATCGAAACCACCACATCTGTGAATAACACAGCTGGACCACGTTTCCAGTTTCTAGAGACCTTTTTAAATGACAAAACACTGCTAGAACTGCCATTACCTCGAATTTTCGTCCATTTTAACCCGACTTCCTTCGTTTTCTCTCGATTCTTCTCACTTTCTTTGCTATCCCCTCTAAGTTCATCATTTCCAGCCATGGGAACCTTCACCGCCACCTACTTCCTGAAGACCGCGTTCTGGGACAAGCGCGGTCTCTGGACAGCCACCCTCGCCGTGGCCTACTTCGCCCGGTGCTGGGAGAACGCTGGCTACCACAAGGCCGAGATGATGAAGGTTAGTTCAAGACTTTCGGGCCCAAATTCAAAGGTTTTTATACTCAATTCCTTGCAGGGCCACTCCCGCATGTTCGCCGACCGCCAGAAGCAGCTCCCACCACACTCCGACCTCTGGAAATATTGAAGTCGCCCGTCGTTGTCGAATACAATTAAAATAGTGTTCTCTCTTCTTTTTCTCTTGTTCCAAAATTATCGAAACATAAAATTGTAATTCTTTTCAATAGAATTTATTAGAATGGGCGGTCAATTCTTGCAAATGCAATTGTTCCTTTCCTTGGAGCAGATTAGTGTTTTGGAAGAGCAAAACTGGAAGCGATAGATTTTCAGAATCACCTCCTGAACGCCTACAGTATAGAAAAGTGTATTGCATAGCCATTCCCAACAATAACCAAAGGAATCCACACGATTTATAAAGAGAAGCAAGGAAAGAATTGTCAAAATTGAAGAGAAATGCATTTGGCGATTAGAAATGACTTGTTTTTGCGGAACTATCAATTTAAATGTCAATTTTCCGTAGATTTTGTGCCATTTTCTGAGGTTTTCACGCAGAATTTCCCTATGAAAACCACTAAATTCTGCGAAAATGGGATTTTTTCTAGCAACGATGCTCCGAAATCCCGCCGCTGCACCCGTTTTACCCGTAAACCTACACGACTTTCGAGCACAGTCCGAGCCTTTTTGGGCTTAATTTGCTTGTTTTTTCACCTTTTTCAACTAAAAAAAATTTTTTAAGCGAAAAAATTATTATTCTGCTTCCAGAATGCTCAGCAGGCAGCTAGTGATGTGCTCTCGGCTGGGGTTGACCCAGTCGACGAGTACAGCAGTTTTCCACACGACAGCCACGAATTCAGTGCTTCCAAGGGTAAGGGAAGGTGAAAAAAAAAAGATGAAAAGCGAGAAAAAGACGCTGAAAATCAGGAAAAAATGAAAGATTTTTCGCGAAAATGATTTTTAATCGAACTTTTTCAACAAAACTAAGAAATTGCCAATATTTTCGGTTTTTTGTGCTAAATAGTCAAAACAAAGCGGAAAAACGCTGAAAAACTTCTCAAACTTCTACGAAAACCGTGTATTTCAGGCAAAACCACTCGACGAAGAAATGCCCACCCCAAGCGCCGCCTCTCCCAAAAAAGCCCGTCCTGACACTCAAATTTTGGATTTATCTGGCAAAAGACACAAAAAAGATATTGATATTATTGGTGGGTGATTTATCAGTAAAAATAACATTTTTCTGAAATAAAAACTGATTTTTAGGCCAAAAACTGAGTAAAATAATTTTTTTTGCAGTCACCGATCAGTACCTCCAACAATGGTATAAAATGGAGACGAAAAGTTTGGCGGCCGATTATTTGGCTCTTTGTAAATCAAAACTGAGCTTGTTCGTTGCTTCCACAGCCACCTGTGGTTTTCTGATGGCTCCAGTGCCCGTCGCCGCTGCTCCATTGGCTGCAGCTACCATCGGTACTTTCCTTCTCTCCTCGGCTGCCAACTCCTGTAATCAGCTTCTCGAAGCTCCGTACGACGCTCAGATGAGGAGAACGCAAAGTCGAGTGCTGGTTGTTCATAGGTAAGGGAAATAGGGGAAAATTGAAGTTTTCCACTAGAAAACTGGGTTTTTAAAGTAAAAATTGAGCTGAAAATTGAGTAAAATTTTCCAGATTCTCCCCTCTCCACGCCTTCACCTTTGCTGGTGTCACCGGACTCACCGGCATCGGTCTACTCGCCTATTATGCCAATCCATTGGCGGCGGCTCTTGGAGCACTTAATTGGTTTATTTATGCAGGTAAATCTTATTAGTTCTGATGGTTCTGATGAAATCTTTCCTAAATTTAAGCTAAAAGTACGGTTTTAGGTGTCTACACCCCAATGAAACGGTCTCACGTCGGATGCACGTGGGCTGGAGCAGTGGTTGGAGCGATTCCTCCACTGATGGGATACTCAGCCGCCACTGGATACTTGGATCCGGCCGCTTGGTGTCTTGCCACCATCCTCTTCTCCTGGCAATTCCCACATTTTAATGGGTTGAGCTGGAATTTGAGAGGGGATTATAGTAAGGTTGGTGGTCATAGAATTAGGGTTTCGGAAGTCAAATTTTCATGGTTTTTAAGCATTTTTCGACTAGTTTTCACCTTATTTCCCAACAAAGACCCTCCCAGAAAGCTGAAAAACTTAATTTTTCCAGGCCGGCTACCGAGTGATGTGTGTGACCAACGAGAGGCTGTGTCGTGTGACATCCATCCGGCACAGTCTTGCTCTTCTCGGTCTCTGCTCCATCGCCGCTCCGCTCACCGATCTGACCACGTTGACGTTTGCTATTGGTAAGTTTTTTATGGGTGTTGGCCCAAATAACCTGATTTTTCATTACAAAATATGGTTTTTTGCCTAGTTTTTCCTCAAAAACCTGCTAATTTAGCCTTTTCAAACCCCTAAAACCTCACTTTGCACCCAAAAATTCATTCCAGACTCCCTTCCGGTCAACGCCTACTTGGTGTACCTTTCCTACAAGTTCTACAAGGCTCCAGACGCAAAAAACAGTCGGAAACTGTTCTTCTACTCCCTTCTTCACCTTCCGCTCATCATGCTTCTGATGGGAATCTCGAATTATGGAAGGAATGAAGACCAGAAAGAGCACATTTCGGAGAGGATTACAGTGAGTTTTGGGGGGGGGGGGGGGGGAATTCAAGTTTTTTAGTGTTAAAACGCCATTTTCTATCCATTTTTCACCTAAAACCCCACATTTTCAATCAAATTAACATTTTTACCCTTTTTTCCTTGAAAAATCACTTTTTTTTTCAGAACGGGTACAACAAACTGGTGGACAATGTGAAGAGCCTCACAGCCTAAATTTTCCTTTTTTCTTATTTTTCCCTTTTTTTGCTTGTAGATAATGAGTTTTTCGTAGTTTAGATGTTAGTATTCCCTATTTTTTATTGTTTTTTTTTCTTCATTCTGTATTGTTTTTTCCTCCAATTTTCTCTTTTTCTGTATTTCTTACCCTGCTCAATTTTCTTTTTTCTGTATTTCTTACCCTGCTCAATTTTTCTCAGTTTCGTATTGTTTTTCCCCTCATAGTTAGTAAGTTTATCCCGAAAAAATGTTTTTCTAGGTAATTTTCCCCTTGTTTTTTGTCTGTTTTTTCCTTTTTTTTTATTTTTTCCGTTTTTTTTATATTGTCAAGAACAACAATATAAACCTTTATTTTCTCAATACTTTCTTGGTTTTTTTTGTGAAGTTTGCGTCGCCGACTACAACGTTATCAAAACGTTCGATTTTTATATTTTGTTTCGTTTTTCTTTTGGAAATCTTCTTTCAAACTTTTGATTTTTTCAGGGAATCGGCTCTGGAAACTTTATACGAAAAAGGATTTTTCGGCGCTTTTTGGGGTTTTTTGGGGTGAAAATAGGTTGACTTTTAGAAAGAAAAACAAACAAAACTGAATTTTTGAGAGTGAAAAAACGGCAAAAATCCGCTATCTTCGGTCCGAATTCTTCAAGTAAATCAAAAATTAGCAATTTTTTCGGTGACCTCGCCTCTTTACGTTTAATTTTTCTAGACCAAAAATACGTATGGAAACGTGGATTCTCCGGTTTCAAAAATCATAAAAATTCTCTGAAAAACTCAGTTCTCAACTTTCTTTTTTCGTCTCCGGCTTTCAAATTTTCGCCTGCAATTTCGGTGATTTCTGACAATTTTGTGAGGTAATTTCAAGTCAAAACATTCCGAAAATTCAGCTAAATTCGTACGTTTTCCTGTAGAAAATTCCAGGGTACCTAGCTAAATTTTGGTCTGAAAATCTGCATTTTTGGCACCTTTTTTCACATTTTCCAGTTTTTTTTTTTGGTTTTCTGCTCTTGGATTCAAGTTCCTCTTCTTCGAGAGATTTTGATAGTCATTTCCAGCCAAAATACTCTAAAATTCAGCTAAGTTTGCATCGTTTCCAATACAAAATCGCTTGGTATTCCACCAAACTTCTGTTTTCCCCCATTTTCCAGGTTTTTTTTTTCGAGCATTTCACTCAAAGCTCCTCCTACAAGGGCACCTCCCCCCCTTCCATCCCCAATTTCCCTGCTGGTCTTTACATAAGTAATTTGATTCTCAGTTTTGGGGTGTGTTTCTTGCCCCATTCCCTTCTCCTCCTTCTCCTTCTTCGTCGTCAACCAGTCTGTGAGCTCATTAGTGTATTCCCTCTGTCTATATCTATGTGTTGAACCCAACAATTTTCGGAGAATAGCAGAAGAGTGAGAGAGAATATTACTCGCTTCGTTTCACGCCTCATGCTCATAACACATATATAACAAGCCTCATCCTCCCCCTCCGCCATGGGGTGATTTTGACTTCGGTTCGTTGGATTTGAATTTTGAATTTGACGGTTTTTCGAGCTTAAAATTGGCACTTTTTTTTGCCAAAGAAAGTCTAGACTCTCATCGGATTCATTGTCTTCGAATGTTGTAATTTGTAGTTTTAGCAGACCCATTTTTCTCCTTGGTTACGCAAATTTTTAGCTTGGACTTTCTGGATTTTTGAGGATTTTCTGTGGGTTGTCAGCTCGAAACGGGCTCACTTTTCATCATATTCGTTGTCTTCAGAATTTGTAGTTTGTAGTTTAGCAGACCCATCCATTTTTCTCCTTGGTGACGCCAATTTTTAGTTTGTTTCTTCTGGATTTTTCGCGGCGTTCCACAAGTTTTCACAGCTCAAAGCGGTTCCCATCGGACTCGTGGTCCTCAAAATCTGCAGTTTGTAGTTCGAGGAGACCCTTTGGAGTACCTAATTAGAGGAAATGGCACTTCCAAAAAAAAAGAACAGGAGCACTTTATTTCCCTTCTTCTCCCAAAAAAAATCTCTTTTTCATCTTCTCACCCAAAAAAATAGAAGAAGCAAGAAGGAGTTTGCGTGTATGACCACACACAGAAAACACGAAGAGACAACATTTAAAGAGTGAAGAAAAAAGAAGGAGCAGTCAAAAAAAACTTTCTTTTCGTCGATTTCCTCTTCTTCCGAGAAGTCTTCAAGGAGCCCTCTTTGCGTCGTTTTTTTCTTTTTTTCGCCGAAATCTAGGGTATTAGAAGTGTTTTTCGGGGGTGAGAGGAGGCCATTTTTCAGTTTTTTTCCCCACCTTTTGAAGGTTTTTTGGTTGTTTTAGGGTGTTTTTGACAGTATGAAAGCGTAGAATTCGTTCAGAAACGGGGAATCGTGGTTTGAGCAACATGGGCTCCACACCGGAGCCGGCTCCGTGCAGCTCAGATTGCTCGGACGGTGTTTCTGACCTTTCAGACGCGTAGAACTCATTGAGATCTACATTTTGGTATGATTTTCAGCACAGAATTTTGATTTTGAAGTAAGTTATTCAAATTCTAAGTTTTGATACCATCAAAAACACCCTGAAACCTTAAAAAAATGGGAAAACAGGCCTAGAACCGCCTTAATTGCCTCACAATAACTCATAGGATCCTTTCACAAGATTCTATTTACTGTGTCACGAGTTTCTACTTCTTCACAACTATTTTTGAACTTTCAAGTTCAAAATCCTCTTTTTTCCACAGATCCCCTCCATCTGGTCTCTGGAGACTAGTTGTGTGGTGTACTCAAAGTATTTTTTCGCTCTTCACACCAAGATGGTTGAAACATATCGAAAAGAAAAAGAAAACAGAGAGAAGAGGGATGAGAAATGACAAATCACTTTTTCATTTTTTCCCGTTGTTGAACCTGAAACACAAGGTTTTTTGTCTTGTGACTCCAGAATCTTCGGATAGAGCTCATCGTGTCAGAAATTCCATTTTTGACTTCAAAATCCGTTGGTTTTTCCCTTGGATTTTCTAGAATTGATTCATCACATTCTTGCGATTCCTCGGCTAATCAGCTAATCGAAAACGAAGAGATATCATCTCTTCTTCATGTTTTTCTCCCTATTCGGATATCTTGACACGATAATTGGGTGTAGCCCTTCTCCTCCGCTATATGATGAGATTTCGTCGTCGTCCTCGTTATAACCACCACCGCCCCGCTTGGCGGTTCGCCGTGTTAACGAGCTCAGGGAGGTTACCCCGACTAGACCCTAGGGGTCAGAACAAAAAGTAGCATTCTTTTTTTGTGTCTTCCGAATAACAAATAAACAAGTGTTTAGTAGCTGCTTCCCTTCACTAACCCGATTATCCTCGTTTTCCGAGGAAGAGGAGAGGGTAAAGGGTACACACAACTTTCGACAGAATTTCAGATGAGCCAATCTTGTTGCTTTTCGGTCTAGGAGGAGGAAAATGGGCATTTTTGAGCTCCAAAATCAGGGAAAAAAAATTCCCGAAAAAGGGGAAAAACTTTGTTTTTTTGGAAATTTTGGAACGAAAAAACGTGTTTTCATCAGAAATTTTGGAGCGAAAAACGGTTTTTCGGAAGTTTTGGAACGGAAAAACCGAAAAAACACTTTTTTTACCCGACAGCTCCCCTAGAAAGCTCTTTTGAAGGTTAGGCTCCACAGGCAACCGTAACGTTACGAGAGTAGTAACATCATCAATTTTATTATTGAGGGCTGACTCACTTGCACACACACACGCTTACCTTTCAATTTTCCTCTCCTCCCTTTTCCCTTTTCTTTTCAACCGCCGCACCTGCTCCGTCGCCACCACCGCCGTTCCTTCACATTGCTCTTTTCCGTTGTGCTCTCCACCACCACACAAACTTTTTCGGACAGCCTGCGTCTCTTTCTCTTGTGCAATATAGAGGAGAAATCTGGTTTTTTTTCAACACCACCACGTCTCTTCTTTTTTTTTTTGATTTGACGACGCGTGTTCAATGTGTGAGTAAGCCATGAGGTGTACTTTTGGCTTGCTTTTTAATTTTGAAGTTCCGATGTCCTTGACTCCTGTTTCCCAATGAGAAATGCTTTTTGGGGGTTGGGTCTGCTCAATAGTTCCGCCTCTAAACCTAGATGTAGGTCTGCTAAATCAGTTTTGCAGTTTTCAGACTTGCAGGCCTATCCAACTCGGTTCTAAGCTTGCAAAGCTATCTCAGATGTGTCTATATGCCTATCAGATACTTACTTAGGCGTACAGGTCTATCTGAGACGTTTCTAGGCTCGCAAGCCTATCTAAAAATGTTTCTAAGCTTACAGGCCTATCCTAGACGCTTCTAGGCTTCCAGGCCTACCCAAGCCGGTTCTAGGCTTACAGAACTATCCAAGAAGTTTCTAGGCTTGCAGATCTATCTGACAAGTTATTTGGCTTGCAGGCCTATCTTAGACGTTGCTAGGCTTACATATAAATTTGGAGAGTTTCTAGGCTTTCTGACTTATCTAAAGCATTCCTGGGCTAGCAGGCCCATCTCCATGTTCCTACATCATCAATCTTCACCTCATTACTGTCCTCAATTCGTACTCCTCTTCTCTCCGTTCCCTTTCTCCACTTCTCATCAATCTTTCTTCTCCCCTCATCCCATTTCGGACGCGGGAAAAAAGACAAGCATGTTCTTCTTCACAGCCTTTCTCCTCTCCCGCATCCCCTGTTTGTTTTGCTCCAATCATTCTCTCTCTTCCCCCTCCGTTCCGAATGCCCCTCAATTCGTTTTTCCACTGCTAACACATAAATAATTTTTATTTTTTGTTAAATTAGTTATTTTGCAAAATTTTGGTTTTGAAAAGTAGCGTTTTCCAGGAAAGATTCTCCTTTTACCATTAGATTCCGTTACTTGTAGACCTGTCTTCGGTAGTTGGTGCGTTTTCCGTCGAAAGTGTAGCCATTACAAGCATCATTTCGCTTTGCTACTGGCCGGTCGTGTAATCGTTTTTTTTCTCTCTAAGGTTGTCTAGTCTAGCAGGCATTCTGAATCGTGTTCGTTGAATTTGAATAAATGGCTACAGTACCCTAGAGTAACATACATGCTTTTGAGTTGATTCTGCCTGATTTGGGCACGTGCCATACAGAAAAAAATTCTACGGCTCTGGAAAATTCTGGGAGCATCAAAAATAGTTTGAACTTCTTTTTTTTGGCTCCGCGAAATTTTGAAACCGCGACATTTTGAAACCGTCAAAAATTAGGTTTGAAATGTCGCAGAGCCAAAATTTTTAGAGCCTCAGAAAAAATGTTGACTGCGCAGCGCATGCTCAACGTGTGCTCAAATCAGCTAGAATCAACTTATACTGATGTCTTCTGGACCTATGTTCCACACAAAATCTCTTTTGACAACAAATTTTCCTATCAGAACAGCCGTTACTCAACCGAACTTACTTACATATTCCGCCTATCTGTTTCTATAGAAAAGTGATCCGTTTTTACGGTTTGGCGTACGGATTATTACGAGAGAGATGATGAGACATAGAGAGAAACGCTCGGAAAGGATAGACATGATCGGAGAAGACTGAGAGATAGAAAATACCCGTTTTGTCCTTCCTTTTTCTCTCTTTCTACCAATACCTTCATGTATACCCTTTTGTTCGAAAAGAAATCGCCTTTCTTACTTTCTTTTTCGTCTCTTCTGGCACTGTGGTGTCTCGGTTTTTTTTTGGATTTGAAAACTATTAATTTCTTTAATACTTAATTCTACTTCGTTTCCCCGTTTTTTCTCTGAAAATCCTTATATTTACAGAATATTCTCAATGAATCCGTTATGAGCGAGCAGAACAAGAGGGATCGAACGAACACTGTCTACTATGACGCTCAGTCGAATTTGTAAGGAAAATTAGAATATTTAGGGTGGAAATCAGGGAAAAAACAGTAAAAAAAACAGGGAAAAATCAGTAGAAAGTAGGGAAAAAACGGTTAGAAACTAGAGAAAAATCAGTTGAAAAAATAGGAAAACCAAGTAAAAATGTAAGAAACATGAGTAAAAATAGCAGTTTTAAAGCTGAAAATCCTCAAAATTCAACACCATTTGCTCTCAAACTGTCAAAACCTTCGGTTTGGAACCGCTAAACTCCAGAGATCCCTCCAAAAAAAGCACTGAATCTCACACACAAAGAAATTATGAAGTATCGAATTTCTTTTGGAATTTTCAATGATCCTTCTCTCTTTTTTTTTCTCCAATACACTACGTAATGCATTATGGATGATGTCCTTTCGTCCCGTTTTTTGTGAAGTGTATGGATTTTTTTTGTTGAAAAAAAGCTGTAAAATTGAGGTCCGTTTTTTCTAGTTTTAACCGTTTTCCCCTTCTTAAATCAACATTTTTTATCTGAAACCATGAAAACCTGATAATTTTGCAGCGGAACACCACCAACAAAAGAGGGGATATCAACGATGAGTGGCGGTGGTGACTTCAACAACAAGATGGGAATGAGAAAACCATCGGGATCATCGGGAGGAGGAGCCGATGATGTTCTTTATGAGAGAGTGCATACGGTAAGGGTTTTGAATGATTTAGAGCAAAAAATGTATAATTTTGACCCGGATTTTTAACGATAAAAAACATGAAAAGCTCTAAAAATTCAGGGGTTTTTGCTCGATATCGCTGAAAACAATAATATGGGTTTGTTTGTAAAAATATTCGAATGGTTGAAGAATTTGGAGTTTTCAACAGTTAAAACCGCTAGAAAAGTATAGATTTTCGAGGTTTTTTCAGCCGAAAACGCTGAAAAATCTCATAGGTGATTTCAATGAGCTTTTTCTAAATTTCCATTGATTTTTCACTGTTTCAGGTTTAGAAACTCATTTTTCGGCTCTAGAAACTGACAAATAACAGTTTAGAGACGTAAAAAGTGTGTATGAAAAGGTCTTTTCAACTCGAACGATCAATTAACAGTCAATATTGATTGGAAATCCAGAACAAAATTCAATGAAATCACAAGTGAAATCACAAGTTTCCAAAAAAATTCTGCTTTTCTGGACCCTTCTCTAAATTAATTAACTTAACTAAATTCCAGGAACGCCGTCATCACCACTCGACATCCTCCTCATCCCCCTACCCCCATCGACCACCATCCCGAGATCGGCACTACCAGGACACCACTTCCACCCAACAACACCGTCCTTCCACAGTTATCCATCATCAAATCCGCTCCCCATCCTCATCCTCGTCTGGTGGTCCTGTGATGATGGCCCCCATGTCCACCTCCTACGACTACTCCATTGGATCATCCGCTTTTCGAGGCACTGATCGAACGGTGGATCCGTCGGATCGATGGGCGGGACTACCCAAAGAAGACTTCCGTCCGGGGCCCAGAGCCAGCTCGGCTGCAAATATCGATGCGCTTTTTGCACCGAAATCGCTATCCGGTGGAGGGAGTCGAATGACTGGAGGATACGAAGCCACGCCCACAACGAACGTGATGTACTCCAGAAGAGCCGCCGAGCCATCATCTAATAGAGGGATTCACTCCAGAGATCCACAGAAGGACTACTCGGTGGTCGGTGCCTACTCCCAACCTTCTCAACAGCCACGTACCACATCACGGGGGAGTGTCCGACAACACTCGAATGACTATGAACTGGATCCGAGGCTCAATGTTACGTATCCACAGTTTTATGTGGATGATTGGAAGGAGAGGCATCCGGGAACACCGACGTCGTCATCTGGATACCCGCGAGTCGTTCCAAGGCAGTCACCATCATTCACAGGGCACCCCCATGCTGGAGGAGGAGGGAGACCCCGATTCGCTAGTGATGCCGCTGTGAATAATCGGTGAGGTTGTCTTTTGAGAATCAAAAAAAATGTACGAACTAGCCTGAAACAACCTAAAAAGCCTAAAAATAGCCTAATTTTCTAACAAAACTCTCTCGCAAAATGAAGTAAAACTCTGAATTGCTCAGAATAAAAACTGAAGAATTCCAGAAAAGTCTACACACCTTTTCCTCTTCAATAAACAATAACTCCGTGCCCATAACTTTGCCCCCCCCCCCCCTTGTTTACCTTTTGTCTCTTCTTGATTTCTGATTCTCTCGCATCACTTTCACAATTTTTCTTTCTTGGAAATCACTTCTCAAAAATCAGATTTTTCCCCAAAAACAAATGCTTTTCCCGTCTTATTCTGATTTCATTCACCTCAAAATATGTTTCTGCTATTCTGTTGCCCTTGTATTAGAGTTGATTTGGCGTTTCTCAAAAAGTGGTTGGGAAAAGTGTTTGGGAGGTCTGGGAGAGGGGCGTGGCCTAATTAATCAATTCTATCTTTTCAGCCACCTCTATGAAGAAGTTCCAATGGGTGGAAACCCGAATGGGTACCGGAGTCCGGCGTATGGGATGAAGGAGACGGCAATTCTGGATGACTATGATAATGTGCCCAGCGAGTTTTTAGAGGAGAATTTGAGGAGGAAGGTGGGAAAATGAGGGAAAATAACGTGAAAATCCGCCAAAAATGAAGAATATTGGCTCGGAATTTTCTTAGGGTCTGCTCAATGAGGTCCCTTCGGGTCTGCCAAACAAGGTCTTTTTGGGTCTGTTAAACTAGGTCTTTTTGGGTCTGCTAAACTTTGCTTGGGTCTGTCAATTAAAGTCCCGTTGGGTCTGCTAAATGAGGTCCCTTTTGGGTCTGCTAAGCATTAGAAATGAACACTTTGTCCCTCCTCCTCCATTTTTCTCTTTTGCAACACACTTTTTGGTATGAGGAGGAGCCATATACTTTTGAATTCATTAATCGGCTCTTTTCTTTTTTCTATGAATTTTCTCTTCTTCAGACGACAACGACATCTGGTGGAGCAGGAGGAGGAGGCGGCATCGGGAAAGAGGAGTCGAACAAGGATGCCGAGTCGGGTATCTACCAGCCCGGTAGATATCAGCCTTGTTAGTTTACTTTTTATTTTTTTGGAAAGATTTGGGTTTTTTGGGGAAATTTCAAAACTTACACATGTGGTAACCATACTTGCAAACGGGCCGAAAACGGGCCGGCGGATAACTCCGCTCGGACGCAAAATTTTAACACGATTGAGATGTGGAAAATGTAGATCTCGGAAGGGCCCACAAAATTCTGAAAAGAGATTGACGA
>GL379790.1:303913-362625 GCA_000143925.2 Caenorhabditis brenneri
TGTAACTGGCTCAATTTTTGAGAAAACTTGATTGTCTTTTTTTTGTTCAACGCGTCTTAAGGTGGTTTTTCTTATATCAATTGACACTTACCCACGAAAATGACCAAGAAAATAGTTACAGCTTACTTCCGGATTACTTCCGGAATCACTTCCGCACAGCTCTGATACGAACACTCCAGTTTTTGATGAATTTCAACGGATTCTATGCTGACTTTGAGCATGCGACACACACCCCAAATATTTTTTTCTGCTTCAAAAATTTTGGACGCATCAAACAGAAACTCGATCTTCATTTTTGTATTTGACAATTTTTTTTTGTGAAGTCTAGAAAAATTATTTTTTTCGTTATAATTTTTTTTGGCTGGACTCAATATCAATTTCCCTATAACCTAGCACAAATCTAATAGCCCATATGACAAAAAAGTACAATTCCATGGACTTCCATCTCTCCGGATATATGTATGTATCACCTACATTATGAAGTCAACACTAATTTCCTATTTTCTTCTTGATCTACATATCACAAGACCCTGAAAACCCTGATTTCCGGCTCAATTCTCTTTCCGTTTTCCACCCTCTCTTCATCGAAAATATTTAGAAGATGGATGGAAAAATACTCATTTCTAAATCACACGTGCGTGGGACTCTTGCTTTATTCGCACGGTTGCTCCGCGCCTTTTTTTGGCTGCAGTCAAACAATTTTTTGGAAGCCTATTCAGAGGTGTTTTGGTGCTTTGATTTGGCTCAATTGGAGCTGATTTCCCTCGAAAATTCTGAAATTTTACGCCAAATTTGAAGGTTTCTGACCCGGGAAGCTCCGCCCCTTTTTAGTTTTCCCCCCGGAAACAATATGTTTCCTTTGGGGCTTCCGCGTGTAATCTTTGAGCTGCTCTGTTTCTTTTTTTATGACAGCAATAGTTTTTTTGTTAGTTATGAGCCTTAGAAAAAAGTGGGCGGAGCCACCCCTCCTTATTAGGGAAAACGGAAATAAATGATGGAAAAAAAAAACAGAAAGTCTCATGGAATACAGGATTAGTGAGCGTGTGTTTTCCATCTATTTTTCTATACGAAATTCCGAAGAATTCTGCCAATTTTAGCCAAAAAACCAGGTTATACTGCGAATTTTGCGCTAAAATGATCATATTTTCTCTAGATACAGCTCAGTTTTTTTTTGGGTATCCAATGTTCAATTCTGATGTGTTTGGTGACGTTTTGGTCCCTTATAAAAAGGAACCTGTCAATCAGCACGCGATCCTTTTTGGCGGATTCTGAAGACGGGGCCCAAAAAACGGAGCCCAATTCCCATGGCAACCCCGACGTTTTCTTACATATGTCTTATTTTTTAGAGCTGAAGAGAAGGATAGCGTGACGTTTGGATTCAAAAGAAGCGGGATATAACGAGTGTTGAATTGGAGTTTTATGAGCTCTTTTGAATGGGGTTTCTAGTAGGGAGTACGGTAGTTTTTAGGTCCTGAGGCTCACATCATTACAGACTACAAGCTAGAAGGTGTCTATGGCTTCAGTGTAATCGCACTGAGATTTGCAGCTTTTTTTAACTTAGAAAACTCTTTTTTAAGCATTTTCAGACGCTTTTAGACTATTTCAAGGGGTCTCTACTCTTAGGAATGAGCCTAGGGGTGTCTAGATGCTTTAGATCGGTCCAACTTTTCGAATTCTGCTTAATCCAGATAGTCACGGAACATTATAGATTATTTTAGACGGTTTTAAGCAGTTTTAGGCTGCTCGGATAGATTTTTATTACTGAAATCGGCTAGTTTTCACGGAAAACGGAATTTTTTTGGCCATTTTCTGACATTCTGACTTTCGATTCAGTCTAGGAAAATCCTGGATTTTTTCACCTTTTCTTAAGAAAATATCGCTATGTAAAGTTCATTCTCAATAACATGTTGTCTTTATTCCTAGTTTTTTCTGGATATCAATGGCTTTTTTAGTTGTTTTTTCCTGTCTTCTGGAAAAAAAATGCTCTTTCTGCTGCAATTTTGAGGTTATTGGTCAAAGAATTGCTCATTCATTGTGTCTCTTTGCTCATACATGTAACCTAACCCCCTCAGAATTATTTGAGGAGCAAGAAACTTTGGGGTTACATCGAAAATTGCTCTTTTTAGGTTAGTTTTCTTGTCAAAACGAATCAAAAATTGTCAATTTTGATGTAGAATTACTATACGAAATAGATAAAAACATCCGAATGTACCGGATGTGACAAGCTCCGCCCTACCCTTTTTGCTACAAATTTTTAAAACTCACGAGTTTTTGAATCCGATCTCCAGTCGCTCTACTCTCTCTCTAACTAATTCGTTGATGTGGTTAGAAAAGTTCTCACCATTTTTGAATGTTTTTCCAGAGAAAACAGCGGCTCATAAATTTTCATTAGATCGTGAAATTTTTCCCAATGAATTTTCAATTCAGAAGGAGCTGATGGGCTCTATACGAAATTTTTATAGTTTTCATCTTCTTGAAATGAGGCGAGAGAGAGGTCCCCCAGCACATATGTTTCTGACTTTGCAGAACTCCCTTTTTCTTCTTCTTCTTGTTTCTGTTTCTCTTTGGACGTTTTAATTAAATTCCGGAGGTCCCCTTCTCTCTCTTTTTGTGTTATTAGAGAGGGCTCGTTTCCGGGCGTTTTGAAGTAGAAAAAATAGTTCTTTTTGAAGCATTTTGTGCACTTTTGCAGCATTCAAAAAGGTTTTCCAGCTGGGGAGATATTGCTTATTGTAGGTTAAAGTTTTCCGGACGTTTTTGTGCAGTTCCAAAGTTTTTTGGACCAATTGAAAGGTCTAGGCAAGTCGGCCTTCCTTAGATAGTTTTGGACCATCCTTCTGACCTGTTTTCGGGCTGTTTCAGGCATTTCGATCAGCAAAACTGACCTAAATAGGTTGAATCTGATCCCGATAGTTTGAAAGTTGGTCCGAACCCTGAGTATAGTATACCAGATCCTCCTACTTTCTGTATACACTTTTTCTTCCTTTTCAACATTCCTTTTCAGCATTCCTTCTTCCGAAAATTTCCAGAAGGTGTCTTCTCCTCCTTCTCATAGCCAGAAGTTGTTCTCCATTTTCTTCTAGTCCTTCTAGGTTCTCCTTTCCTCCTCCTCCTTCTTTCCTCTCCCATAACTTTATTTATTAGATCTCTTTTTTCTCTTTTTTTTCGTTCTCCGGCTATCCTTCTGCTCCATCTCCCTCTTCTCCACGTCTTCCGAATATGTGTTTGGCCGTATTTTTCGGGAATTAATTTCCCCCAACGCCAGGTTTTGATGACCTGCTTGTTGACGGATGGCTCTTGGGGAGGAGGAGGGAGAAAGGTTTTTAATTTTCGTGGAAAGGTTTTTGTTTTGTTAAGATTCCTGGGGTATAGAAGCAGGGGTCTTTTGTTGATCTAGGATGTAGAATCAGATCCTAGAACTTGGAACTACAGTAACCCAAGATGATCTAGAATCTGAGATTGATCCAGGATCGGAAAACTACTACAGTAACCCAGTTGAAATTCCACTTCCTCCTCTCCTCTTTCTAGCTTCTCTTCTTCGAATAAAATGTGATTCATCTGCCGTGAGAACTACATTTATAAGCAATCTATCTTCTATTCATTCCTCCCTAGAATTTCTGGATAATAATCCACAATTCATGTGTGTAAAACGTGTGAAAAACACAATTTTTCTTGGAATTTGAGATCATTTTGTAGTTATTTCTAGTTTTTAGACGCCTTTGCAAAAAGAGCACAAATTATTATTCGTTCCGCTTTTTTTTTGTAATTTGATCTAGGAGGAGGTTTCGACCACTAGCTTCGAGCCTCCAAGGCTTGGGGCCTATAGAAAAGCAACATTTACTCTGCTGAAAAGTCATCGAAAGATTTGTAGAAAAAAAAGAAAATGAAGAGAGGATTAACGTGAAAAGAGATTAGATTATGTGTGTAACTCGTGTGTCAATTTGTAGTATAAGATCAACATGAATCATTGATGTTTGAACTGAGAGACTTTGATATTTAAAAGGAGGCTGAAATTAGAAGTTTAGGCTGAAAAATGAGATCAGTTTGTTCCTTACAGGCTGGAAAATCTGCCAAATTTGCTATTCTTGGCACTAAAACTCTTCCCTAAAAGGTCAAAATCCAGTGTTGCTTCCTTGTTTCTTTTCCTGTTGTATTCCTGTTGTTTTTCGGTTTTCCATTTAGAAATTTTAAACGAGACCATTTTTTTCTTTTGACTCCTTTCCCTTTCCTCTAGAAACCATTTAATATGTAACAACTCCTGCCTTGCTCATCGAGACGACGACGCTTTGTTTTCAGCTTTTGGGACTCCCTCATTTTTTGTTTATGCTGGTCCCCCCTTTCGTGCGAAAAAAAACTACGAAACAGAGGTGTTGTAAGCAAATATTTCCTCCTTATGTGACTCCGCTTATTTTTTTGGACACCACAATTTCCCGTTTTTCTAGTCTTAATCTTCTCATCTTGGACTCTAAAACTTCAAAAAAACCATGATGAAAGTGCCGGTGATCTCTTTGGACGCCACGGATACTGATGACGAAGAAACTAGCACATCACTATGTAGACGGAATGGATCTGTACGGAAAGTCCGTGAAATCCAAATGGATACCTCCATTGGACAGGCTCCCGGCTCCCCGAGCACCCTGGATACAGTAATCTCGAGGTTTGGAAGGTCCCAGTCTCTTAGACGACCTCCAGCTGCTAAGAAGGAAGAAAAACCAGGGGAGAAGACCCCGGGAAGCTCTAGAGCCACGTCTCCAACCCCGTCTTTCATCGATATCTCCCCGATTCTTCGTACGGCATCACTCCGTGTCAAAAATCAGTTGGCAAGCCGGCTGAGTGAACCACTGAAGAAGGCGGAGACTCGAATATCGAGACTTTTGACCAATGAACCTGATGAGGAGGAGTTTCAGCACTACAGTCTGGTGCATGGATTGACTAATAATAATAATCAGGGGGAAGGTTTGTAGAGTGTTATCACATGTGGAAGTTTAGGATCTGGGCCCCTGGTGAGCTCGAAAGTAGATGAAGAAGGAGATCTAGGTGAGTTCTACAGATCTGGAAACTTAGAATGCGCCCCCGACGGCAAATACTCACTTGCTTTTCTAAATCTGCCTGCCCAGACCCGCTGGTCCGTCTGACAGGTTACCAGGCGTGTAGAACTCGCTGAAATCTTCATTTTGACAGGTTTTCGAGCTCACAGTTTTAATTTTCATTGTTGAGAGTCAAAATGACCAAAAAACAGGCTAAAAACCCCCATCACACCCCGTTTTCCTCAGCAAATCCCCTATTTTTTCAGCTGAAGATGCTGGCTCATCGAGTGATGAGGATGACCCGGAGTACCTGGAGCTTCTGGAACGAGATTCTATCATTAATCGATATGAAAAGGGACCGGATGCGGTGGATGTGGACGCGTGGGAGAATCCGGATTTTGAGCTCTACACGAACCTCGATCGTTTTGGTTTTGTTCAGTGAGTTTTTGGGGATAGATACTCAACTGCTATATTTGGCTCTTCTGCTATGGATCGACTGCTGTAGCCATAGCAGTTGAGCTGCACAGAAGTTGACTATTTGCCAGTTCTTGAGTCTGAAAACCCTCAAAACCTTCTATCTTTCAGCAAGAAAGGAGACAAAACCGACGAGCGTACGGATATCCAAAAGCGGCGGATCATCAAAGAGTTATCCCGAGAGAAGAAGTGGCTGAAAATGATTGAAGTATGGAAATCGGGAGGACCTTCCAAAAAGATGGAAGACAGAATTTGGAAAGGAATCCCCGAGAAACTTCGAATCGTTATCTGGCCACGCCTACTCGGTGCGGAACGGATGAAACATGAGAAGAGAGATGTCTACGCGGAGCTGTTGCTCAGAGCAAGATTAGTCTCCAAAGATATCAAACAAATCGATTTGGACATCAACAGAACCTATCGGGACCACCTGGCATTCCGAAAGAGATACGACGTGAAACAGAAGTCACTTCTAAACGTCCTTGCCGCCTATTCAATGTACAACACGGAGGTTGGATACTGTCAAGGAATGTCTCAAATTGCCGCTCTTTTTCTGATGTATCTGGATGAGGAGGACGCTTTCTGGTGCCTCCATCAACTCATGGTCTCTCCGAAACACACGATGCACGGATTCTTTGTCCCCGGATTCCCGAAACTACAACGGTTCGAAGAGCATTTCAAAAAAGTGCTCAAAAAGTACAAACCCAGGGTCTATAAGTATCTGGAAAAGCAAGATATTCCTTATATCTACCTGACCAAATGGTGGTTTGGATGCTTTTTGGATCGTGTTCCATTCTCATTAGCATTGAGACTTTGGGATGTGTTCCTGGTGGAAGGGGACTGTATACTCATTGCGATGGCATATAATATTATGAAAATGCATGAGAAGAGTATCCGAAAACACACGATGGAGTCGTTCATGGAGTTCATTCAAAATGATATTGCACTGGATTTTGGTTATTCGGATGACGAGGTCATGTATTCGTTGAGGGAGACGTTGAGCAAGTTGAAGGTAAGCTTAAAAACTCGACATTGAAAAAAGAAGAGGTCTGACCACACTTTATACTACACATAAGAATAAAAGACCAATCAGACCTTCAGCTAAGAAATTGCAGAATCCAAAACCAAAAACCAACTTTTCCATATTTCCAGAGTGATCGTCAACACGTTCCACCCCCAGCTCGGCCCGAAGATCTCTCAGAAGTGCCAACCAAAGCCCTTGGTCCTATTCTCCAGAAGCCAATGGCCTCGATTCGAGAGGAAATTCATGAGATTCAATCGAGAAGGAGTCGGGCAAATTGTAAGTTTCCCCCTCAACCATTCAATCGTCAGGAATATGAGAAGAAATATCCGATTTATTTGAAAATTTATCGAAAACAACTCGGCGTCGTTTCCACCTCCACTTCAGAAGTCACTTCTTCTTCCTTTGGCACTTCTGATGACGTGGATTCGGATTCTTCGTCGTTTTGAACTTTTTTCTTTATTTTTTGTTTTGCATGTGCTTTTTTGTGTGATAAATTATTTTGTTTTTGCATGTTTCTAACCCATTTTTCATTTTTAATGATGTCTGTCTGTGTGTCTGTTTGTCCGGTGATTTCTGGTTAAAAATGAACTGGGGAGGGGTCCTAAAACATAGGATCAACCCCATGATGTCTGCCTGTTTGTACGGTTTGTCCAGCCATTTTTGAAAAAAACCGTTCACATGGAAAAGGGTCCTAAAACCTCAGACGCAACCCCTAATAACCCATGTTCTATCCCTAACGATGTCTGTCTGTGTGTCGGTTTGTCCAGGAGTCGACGGCCAACAAATTGAAAATGGTCCTATAATCTCACCTCCAACCCTCTGTTCTTTCCAGCCACCGGCCGTTCTCCCCATCCAAAACGAAAAGAATCGGGACGAGGACCCTCGAAAGGACCGCCCCCAGTGACCCACAAATGGAACGGAAACGCCTCCCAGGACTCGATTTTGGGAAATAATGGAAGAGAGGTCCCGTTTGAGGTAGGGTTCCTGGAATTTTAAATCCATACCTCGTTTTTTTTTCTTCAGATTCCCACTCGACGTGTACCCGGCGCCGGCTCACCGGCCACCGATTCAAACGGATCAGCCCTCCCGCCCACCGGGCCCAGTAAGGGCACTCCCACCAATCGGTATGTGATTTATTCTAAGTGATCCGCTAGGCCACGCCCCTTTTCCCGGCCTGGAGACCGAGGGGTGTAGCCTGATTAGAAAAAGGGTTTTTTTATTCTGAGCAATCTGATAAGCCACGTCCTTTCTTTCCCGGGTCCTGGGGAGGGATGGCTGATACCTAAGGGGCGTGGCCTGAGGACCCCTAGGCCACGCCTCCTTTGGACCCACCTGGGGTTCAAGGGGCGGGGCCTAATAACACTTCTCTAGGCCCAGCTTTTTTTTCCGAAAACCTGTGCCACATAGCCGGGGGACCAAAAGGCGTGGCCTAATATTCTAGGGATTCAGTGAAAGCCACGCCCCTTTTGTCCGACGCTCCGGACCCATGTGCTGTGGACCAAGGGGCGTGGCCTAATCCCCAAAGGACCTGCCCCAAGACTACAAACTACACCGTTTCCAGATACCACCACCACCACAATCCGAATTCATCGTCTTCTCGTGGGGGCACCCCATCCGCTCAACGCCTTCGTGACGAGCGCAACGGACAAATGGTCCTTTTGAGTCGGGCGAGTGACTCGGAGCCCGACGTGTGCTCACCGGTCAATCAGAGAGGTATATATCCGATCAAGTAGGCTTTTCCTCGGTGATATTGATGTTGTTTTTTGTAGTTTTTTTGGAAAAGGCGATCCATTGAGAATTTTTGGTCAATAGAGCGCATTTTCTCTTTTTTTTTGGAATTTCAAATTAAAATGCAATTGCGCTCTATTGAAAGCACCCGCCATGTTTTCTCAATGGAGCGCATTTGCACAAAAAATTTCGAAAAAAACATTTTTTTTGCAGATTCTGACTGGAATTCTTCATCTCCAACCACTCATATCTCCACCGCCACCTCCAGAATCACCCATTCTGGCAACAATATCACCAGAATCGAGTTGGACGGCGACGTTTCTGTAATTTAATTATTTTTGAATGATTTAATTTATTTTTCTTTTGTAAATTGTTTTACGAGTATGATTTTCTTATTTTTCCTCCAGTTTCCCCCCTCGTCTAATGCATAATTTGTCTCGCTTTTCCCACTTTTTTGTGATAAGATTTTCCATTCAGTCTCTGCTCCTTATGTATTCTTCTTCATGTTCTAGGTAACTATTATTTATTTTTCCCTTTTTGTGAAAATTCAATTCTTCTCTCTCTTTTCAAAATTTTAAAATGATAAATGATTAACGATATAAATCCAGTTTCCGTGTGTTCTCCGGAGTTTCTTCTGGGGTTTACGTGGTTCTCAGGTGGTTTTCCGGGATGTTTCGCCGGGGTTTTCCGTGTTTTCCAATTTTTGCTCGATCTTCGAAATTTGAAAGAGTGAGAATTTTATTCTAACAACAAAAATAAATAAAATTTAGTGAACATGAAGAAGAATACATGAGACTGAATGACGGGATCGAAAATCGGAAAAAAATCATACTCGTAAAAAATGTGCAAAAAATAAATTTAATTTCAGAAACGTCGCCATGCAATTCGATTCTGGTGATATTGTTGCCAGAATGGGTGATCCTGGAGGTGGCGAGATATGGATGGTTGGAGGCGAAGAATTACAGTCAAAATCTGGAAAAAATGTATTATTCAGAAAAATGTTGTTCTGCAAATGCGCTCTATTGAGAAAACCTGGCGGGTGCTTTGATGGAGTTTTCAATAGAGCGCGGATGAAATGCTTACTGATTTGAATATTTAAAAACCTTTTTTTTAACAGAAAATGCGCTCTATTGAGAAAATCCTCAATGGAGCGCATTTCCTGAAAAAATCAAATTACAGAGCTCTACCTTTCCTCCTCTTCCACCTCGGAATCAGATAAGGGAAGTCCTTCGAGAACCTTGACATCGTTCAGATAGTGATCAAAGAACATGTGGTTCCGTGTGGCAAATCGACTGTGAGATCCATAATTGCACTCCGAACACTTGACGAGTCCTCCGAGTTCGTGTCGGTCACGGTGAGCACGGAATTTTGTGAGATTTGGATTTTTGTATGGACAGTCAGTACACTCGCGGGATTCTAAAATTAGAGTTTTTTGGCTCCGCGTCATTTCAAAACCGTTGAAAATTAGGTTTGAAATTTTCAAATTTTTTGAGTGGATTTTAGTCGATTTTTTGGAAAATTAGAACAAAATAAAATTTCAAATTTTCTTCGAAAAAAAATTTTTTTTCGGAAAATTTTTTTTTTTTTGAAATTTTTGAAAAATCTCTAGAAAAACGATAAAAGTCGAGTCAAAAAATTTGAAATTTTCAAGCCTTATTTTCAACGGTTTCGGAATGTCGCGAAGCAAAAAACCCACCTTCAATTTCAGCTTTCCTCCTGAAATACTCTCTGGCACGTAGAATTGGGGGCGGACCTTCCCTCTGAGCAAACTTCCGAGCCCTCATCATTCTATCGTATTTTTCCAGAGCTCTCTCATAAAAATCTATCGCTTCAACCGGATGACGTTCTTCTCCAAAGGAGCATCCCGGGATTTTATAGAAATCTTCTAGTTTTGGTGGTTCCAAAGGATCTTTTTCGGGTTCTGAAGAGGCAAATACTCAACTGCTATTTCTCAACTGCTATTGTCTCAGCTGCTATATTTGGCTCTTCTGCTATGTATCAATTGCTATAGCCTTAGCAGTTGATCTATAGCAGAAGAGCCAAATATAGCAGTTGAGAAATAGCAGTTGAGTATCTACCTTCTGAAGGCTCTGGTCTCATAAAACTATTCATCGAGGGATTTTCAACGAATACGAGCCACAATGGTGCAAGTAGATTTTTGGATTGTTCCATAAGCGGGGTTCTGAAATCAATCTCCACTCTCTCCGGGAAACCTGGATCACCTCCCCATTTCGATTCTGGGGGCAGTGGGAAGTATACATCGCGGGACTCTTTTACACCATCTTCCTTTTCTTTCTTGTTTTCAAGTTCAGTGAGTGCTTTAGGAGATTTGACTGGTTTAGGTGGTTTGAGTGTCTCATGTTTCCGTAAATGACTCGCCAAACCGCATGCACGAACGAAGCACGCACCGCAGTAAGCACATGTGAGAGACTGCATTGATGCCCTGAAAAAAATGAATTGAGACATGGTTATTGAAGTGAAAAAAAGGAAAAAAGCAAAAAGAAAAGGAAAAGAGCAAGAAAAATGGAAAAAAAAGCCAAAAAAATTGAATTGCTGGAAGAGAAAAATCGATAATTCCCGTGTTTTTGCAGTGCTTTCAGATGATAAATGATTAACAATTTCTTGGTTTCATTGATTTCGAAACAGATGAAGATGAACACAGAAGGTGTATGACAGTGATACGTAAGAGGGATTGGGGTGATGGGGAACAGGGCTGGGCGAACTTTTTTTCGTTTTTTAGCAAAAAATAAATATGAATTTACAGGTAAAAATGCCGGTTTTGGTCTAAAAAATTCAGATATTTCCGGGTTTTTTGACCCAAAAAATCCAATTTTTAGATTAAAAAATCCGAATCTTCGTTTCGCACAGCCCTGATGGGAAGCAAATAAATTATTGGAGAAGAGAAAGGAACGCGAATAAAAATTATGAAAAATAGAGATTGTCGGAGGGAAAATGGGTCAAAAAAGCCAATTTTTAGAGGGGAACGTGAGATTTTAAGCAGAATATTAAAATTGGAGAAAAAGAAAAAAGTGACGCCAGAAAACGCGCTCTAATTCAAAATTTCCAAAAAATTATCAATAGAGCGCATTTTCCTATATAGCCGAAATGAAATTCATGAGATGAATTACAGAGAAAAACGTTAAAAAAGGGGTTTTTGAGCTGGAAAGAATTCTAGAAAATCGATAAAATTACAGAGATTTGCAGGGGACAAAGTGGAAGGTTTGGGAGCGAAAAACAACAAAAATGACAATAATGGGAGCAAAAATGACAAAAATTATGATTTTCGGTGGAAAAGTGGGTCAACAACGCCAACTTTTAGAAGGTTTAGAAGGGAACGTGAGATTTTCAGGGTGGAACAAAGTTGGTTGGGATGGATTCAGCAGAATATTAAAATTTGAAAAAAGTGACAGTAGAAAGTTCGCTCCAATTCAAAGTTTCCAAAAAATTATCAATAGAGCGCATTTTCTGATACAGCCGAAAAAGAAAATCATGGGATGAATTACAGAGGAAAACGTTAAAAAAGGAGATTGAGAAGGAAAAATTTCTGGAAAAATCGATGGGACAAAGTGGAAGGGTTGGGAGCGAAAAACAACAAAAAATGACAAAAATAGTGGATTTTCAGGTACTTTTCAGCGGAAAAAATGACAAAAATTATGAATTTTCAAACTTTGAAAAACATTTTAGAGGAAAAAAAAATTAATTTCCAGCACTACCTCCATTCGGCGGCGGTCCCTGTTTGGCTCCCTGCCAATAGTTGTTCCACTGTGCCATCAATTGTGGGTTGTTGTAGTACTGGGCATAGTACTGCCAGTACTGGCTCTGTTGAGAGGCGCTTCCCGGTGGTCCTCCGGAGCCTGGACGACCTCCTCCTGGAGCCGGGTTGAAGCCTGGGGCGAATGGTGGTGGTCCTCCTCCACCGGTTCTTCCCTCGGAGCCTCCGTACCCGTAGCCATAGCCTCCACCGCTTGGCTTGTTTCCGGCCTGTAATTTTGACTAGCGGGAGGGTGAGGAATTTAGAATTGTTGGGGGTTTTCGAGCTTTTTTTGACGGAAAAGACCCCTCCAGATTAGAGAGCAGCCGAAAAGAAGAGAAAAATTAGAGACGCAGGCATTAAAGAGGGTTCGGCCACAAAGACTACAAATTTCTTTGCAGTGAGCAGTGCTAGAGCAACAAGAGACGCAGACATTTAGGGGAAATTCGACCTGCTAGACTACAAAAACTACAATTTAAGCCTGCTTAATATTTAGCAGACCCAAAACTCACATCTCCACTCTTTCCCCAGCTGCATCTGACCATCTGCCCCATGATCTCCGTGTTGTTCATCTGAACAATAGCACGGGCGGCAGGCTCCTTCTGCTCGAACTTGACGAAGGCGTATCCCTGGAGCTTGAAGATACGCACTTCGTTGATCGCTCCGAAGCGGTCGAAGGCGCGGCGGATCTCGTCTTCTGGAAAATGGTAATATTAGGGCAAATACTCAACTGCTATGTATCTCTACTGCTAGTGTCTCAACTGCTATATTTGTCTCTTCTTCTAAGGATCAACTGCTATGGCTATGCTATGACATCAAAAACGACGAAAATAGCAGTTGATCCATAGCAGAAGAGCTGTTTTTTCCGGAGAAAAAAACCCGGCGATACGCAGGACAAAACCCAGGATATATCCCAGAAAAAATCGGACAAATCCGGGAAAAACCCAAGAAAAAAATTCAGGAAAAAAATCCCGGAAAAACTTCGGAAGTACCCCGGAAAGAAACGGTTTTTTCGGAGTTTGTGGATGGATACTCAACTGCTATTTTCGCTACTTCTGATGTCTCAACTGCTATGGCTATAGCATTTAATCTATAGCAGAAGAGTCAAATATAGCAGTTGAGTATCTACCGGATAGTTTCAGGGGAAAAAAACTAAAACTAACCCGTCAACGAGCCGATCTGACCGACATAGACAGAAGTGTTGTCCGGCGATGTCTGATGGAAGATCTCATCATAGGTCTTCTCGAATCCTCCATGGAATCTCTCTCCTCTCTCCCGATCCCTCTCGAATCCTCCTCCACGTCGTTCTCCTTCCTCTCCAGGCTTTCTCGACGCCCAATTCGTCCGAATCGTACGTCTTCCGAGCCACTGGCCATTCATCTGTTCGATGGCTCTCTCGGCGTCCTCTCGTCGTGGATAGGAGACGAATCCGTATCCTTTGGCCTTGTTTGTCGTGGTGTCTCGGATGATTTTGGCTTCGGAGACCTCGCCGAATGGGAGGAATGCCTCCTTGAGTTTGGTGGAGTCGATCTCCGAGGAGAGATCTCCAACGAAGACGTGGAAGTGGCGGGAGTAGTCCATCTTACGGCTCGAGTCGCCTGGTTGATTCGGTTCGACGGCCCAGTTGACACGCAGTTCCTGGAAAGAGGTTGTTTAGCAGACCGAAAATATATAGCAGACTCAAACTTTGAGCAGACCGAAAGCTATTGCTTAGCAGACCGAAACTATGAGTTAGCAGACCGAAATTAATTGTCAGACCCAAAGTTTAAGCAGACTATTAGAAATGTAGTTTGTAGCCTGTCAACCTGGCTCGTCGCGACATTTCGAAACCGTTGAAAATATTGCTTGAAATGCTCAATTTTTTTTACTCGATGTTAACCGATTTTCTGGAAAATTAGAACAAAATAAAATAATTTTTTTTTCGAAAAAGTTTTGAATATTTATTTTGTTTTAATTTTCCAGAAATTCGATTAAAATCGAGTCAAAAAATTTGAACATTTCAGCTTAATTTTCAACGGTTCCGAAATGTCGCGGAGCCTGCGAAATAATTAGAAGACCCAAACGGTATGGGGAATATTTAGCAGACCGAAAGCTATTTCTTAAGCCCCCCCCCCCCCCCCCCATTGAGAATGTAGTTAGTAGCTTACTTACCCGATCCAAAAGCTGCCGTCCATTCATGGACTGCAACGCCTGAGCAGCCTGATTGTGGTCCGAGAATTCGATGAATGCGTACGGATCCGCCAATCCTTGAAACTGAAATTCTCGAAGTTTTTTTTTGTAACCCATCAGAAAAAACCTACATCAAAAATGATTTTCGCCTTCGTCACGGCGCCCATTTGATTGAAGAGCGTGGCGATGAACTCATCGGTGACCGCTGGGTCCAAATTTCCGACGAACCTGAAAAAACCTCCATTCTTTCAAAAATTGGCTCAAAAAAAACTCACAAAGTCCGTGGATCCTCAGAGCCAGAGGCCAACTGATAGCCCTCTTTTTCGGCGACTCGGGCGTGCACTCGTGGGTTATAACCCACGAAATCGTCACCACTACTGTAGTAGGACGACATTTCTGAAAAAAACAAGGGTTTAGGAGTGAAAATCATGAGTTTTAGAGCGTTTTTGAGAGAAAAAGAGAGAAAAAAAACGGAATTTCAAGCTGAAAAATGTAAAAATTAGTGCCAAAAGCTGCTTCTGTTGAAACCCCCGCTATTTTTCGCTAAATCAAGACATTTTTTGCAGAAAATACCTCCATTTTTCAACAAACAACATCAAAAAAACAAACAAACAAAAATAAATAAAATTTGAATTATCCAGCGGAGCGCATTTGCATTTTTCTCAATGATAAAATCTTTTCTCGAAAACTCCTGATTTCTCACACTATTTTTTCCTCTCCTTCATATTTTTCGATGAATCATCGAATTAATTACTCATAAGTGTTGAAAATCATCGAAAAAGTGATAAAAAAGCGCTGAAATTGCTGGAAATCGAAAAAGTTCAATAGAGCGCCCTTGCATTTTTCTCAGTCACGCAATCACTTTTATTTGATCATTACTCAGCTTTATCTGGTTTCTAATGGATTTTTATGAGTTTTTCGGGTTTTTCGTTATCGATTTTGTCAATTTCAACCTATTTCTCACCCAATTTATCGATTTTTCTTTTGTTTTGCTCAATTTACCCTGATTTTGTGAAAACGACAGTTTTCCTTGAAATATTGTGAAATTTGAACGATGACTCATCGATTTTCTTTAATTTTTTCCAATTTTCAGCGATGGACTTCCTCTTCGGACGCCGCAAGACGCCAGCCGAGCTCCTCCGTCAAAACCAGAGAGCCTTGCAGAAGGTATGGGTTTTTTTTGCCGAGGTGCACGCGGAAAAACTAGAAATAATGGGAAATTGAAGAAAAAGCTGAGAAAATGAGCAATTTCTAAGTGTATTTTCAGATAGAAAAGCTCTGAAAAAAGATGAATAGCGTACTGCGCATGAATTATGTCTTTCAGCTGCCAAAATTTTCCGAAAACAAATTGAAAAGTTAATAAAAAACAGAAAAAAATCAAAAAATGAGCTCAAATTTCTGTAAATCGACTGGAAAACACAAGCGGGAAATGCAAAATTAACGAAAAGCGTTAATAAAAAAAATAGTTATATAGTTCGTAGTTTAACAGACCGAACCTTCAACTAGACAGTTTTTAGCCGAATTTCGACCATTTTCAACTAAAACTTGACCGCTTCAACCTAAATTCGACCATTTCCGACTAAATTTCCACAATTTTTCATCCAAAAAACCCTTAAATTATCAATTATTCCAGGCCATTCGCGAGCTGGACCGCGAACGCCAACGAATGGAGGCACAGGAGAAGAAAATTATTGCCGATATAAAGGCGATGGCCAAGAAAAATCAAATGGACTCAGTGAAGGTCATGGCCAAAGACCTGGTCCGCACTCGCCGCTACGTGAAGAAATTCATCGTAATGAAGGCGAACATCCAAGTGAGTTTTCCGTTTATTTCGTGGCGAAACCCAACTTTGGGCTCATTCACATATAGAAATATAGATCTCAGTGCCCTTAAGTGTTCGGGCCCAAAAATCCGGGGGGTTCGGACACTCTAACTGGCCTCAAGCAGCCAGGATTCGCCAAGACCTGCATTTTGATATGTTTATGAGCCCAAAATCTCGATTTTGAGAGCAAAACAGACACAAAAATGCGCTTCTAGCCCTCCTAAACGTCCTAAAAGACCCAAAAATTATAGAAAATGAGACACCCGTTCCTGGAAAAATTTACCAAATTTTCATGATTTTTTGGTGTTTTATGCCGTTTGAAATGCATTTTTAGGCCGATTTTGCTATCAAAATGCTCAGAATTAACTCAAAATGTACTCGACTATTTCCAGGCCGTCTCGCTGAAAGTCCAAACCCTCAAGTCCCAAGACGCAATGGCCTCCGCGATGAAGGGCGTCACGAAGGCGATGCAGTCGATGAACCGACAACTCAACCTTCCACAGATCCAAAAGATCATGATGGAGTTTGAGAAGCAGTCGGAGATCATGGATATGAAGGAGGAGGTCATGGGAGACGCCATCGATGACGCTCTCGGAGACGCTGGAGATGAGGAGGAGACCGATCAAATCGTCAATCAGGTCCTCGATGAGCTCGGAATCCAAATGGGAGAAGAAATGGCTGGACTCCCGTCTGCTGCTGGAGGACTCAACACTGGTGGAGAGAAGGTCGGTCGTCAGGCTGTGGCTGCTGGAGGTGGAGGTGTTGGTGGTGGAAGCAGCGGAGGAAACGAGGTGGACGACGATCTTCAGGCTCGTTTGGATCAGCTGAGACGGGAATAATTTTTGGCTCTTTTTTTTTTAATGTTTACTTGCACTCAATCCTTCACAGAAATTCCTCTTTTTTTGTAAATTCTTGTGTATTTTCATTCTCCGCTTCCGCCCATCATTTTTTTTGTATCTTTTGTGCACAATTGTGAATAATTCCCCCTCATGGCAAGCGATAAATTTATTGATTAAATACGAATATATGGCAGTTAAAGCATATTTTTTCGAAGCAGTTTTAGCTGTTTAAAATATCTTATCATGAGAAAGCTCTCAAACGGTGGTGGTGGTTGGGAAGAAGCGGCGAATCGTCTCGTCTCTCTCGTATCTCTCCTTTATGTGCACTATTTCTTCGAATGGGCCGGAATGAGACGCGGATGGGCGATGCTGGAAAATTGCCTTTTTCAGGTAGAATTAATGGGAATTTGAAAAGAATAAACTGATTTTTAGGGTTAAGAGACGTTTTGGAAATGTCTGAACTGGCAAAATATCAATTTTTAGCAGAAATGGAGGGTTTTCATTAAAAAATCGGGCTGAATGCTGGAAAACAGATGGAATTAAAGGGATTTGAAGGGAATCTATTAGTCAGAAGAGTTAATAGAAGTTTTTATGCAATTCACTTCGAAAATTGGAGCGGAGAAGATTCAAAAATATCGATTTTCCATAAAAAAGGGTTTCAAAAAAAAGTTCGTCAAGTTTTCAGCTATTACAACTGGGCTTGAATATATATTCCAATTACCCAGAATAGCTTAATTCGAGAGAAATCTAATAGTTTTAACAGAGAATAAAAGTTTCTGATAAAAAAAAACTGGATGAATTTTGCAAAAAGTCTATTTTTTTCAACAGAACCTCAGCTAACTTTCAAGGTAACTAATAAGCAAAATCAGTCAATTTCGAGCGTTTCTGTGAAAAATGAGCATTTCTCAGTTGAAAAATGAATTGATCAATTTGGTCGAAATGAACTCACAATAACTAGTTGAAAATAGTGGGAAAAAAGTTGATTCCGAAAAATCTGACAATTCAGTGACAGAAAGACCGGCGGACATTAAGAACATCAGTCACAATACAAAACGACTGGGCATGGTACTAGAAGGGTCAATTTGAATTTTTAAGAATACGAGGTCAAGCATCTAGGAAATGACCAGACCTAAACCTGAAGTTGCCAAAATAATATTACCGACTGATACATTTTACTATTCTGAACTCCAAATTTATGCCTGATCAGTCTCTAGTCAACGAAATGAACTGGACTCCCGGAAAACAGCAAAACTCACCTTGCTTCCCGGCGATCTCGTTCGTTTCGATGGGGAATGGGTTCTGAAACAGTATTTTTTTGGTTTTTCCACTAGATTCAGAAAACGAACCTTCCAGAAGGAACACGCTTAGGACCATGGGCTTGTTGGTAGGCTCTGAAAAAATTACTGTAGGTTTTGGAATTTGGGGAAGTCAGCCAAAATTACTTCTCCGGATTGTTATATGGAACATGGACCTCCTTTGGCTTGTCTGGCTGGGCGGTTACACTTTGGACATCCTTATCACTTGGTGTCCGGGTCAGCCCTCTGGTATACGGTAGTTCGGGGGTCTCAGACCCCTGTTGAGACTTGCTAGTATGCTGGGATCGATAAGAAGACCGAACCGATGGAATCGACTTGGGAGCCAGCTGCTGTTGCTGGTAGGCTCTGGAAATCCTTGATTGTGTTACTGTAGCTACAGTAGTCTAGTACCTTTCCTTCTCCGGGTTGTTGTACGTGATATGGACGTCTTTTGGTTTTTCCTGATGCAATTGTTGTTGGTAGACTCTGAAATTGGTCTGTTGGGTTACTGTAGCCACTGTAGTCACCTACCTCTCTTTCTCTGGATTGTTATAAGGGATATGGACATCCTTTGATGGGTTGTACTTTTGGAAGTCTTTGTCACTTGGTGTCTTGGAGATTCCTCTGAAACTTTCCAATAGAAAACGCGCTCTATTGACAACTTACCTGGTTGGTGAGAGCTCCTTGACTTGTTCCGGTTTTCCACTTTGGAATCGTCCATAATCCAACTCCTCGGGGCTCTCTCGTTTTTGTGGAGGCTTAGTAGTGGCTACCGTAATCGGAATACGCACCTCCGATGGGGTCCTGAAGAAAAAAAGATTTACGCTCCGCCCATTTCAGACAAAAAATACCTCTCAGTTTTATGAGATGGTGCATGGGAAGAGACAAAGCTCGGAGAGCGTTCGGATGGTCTGGAAGTCAAATTTTGTGGAAAATAGGCCTGGGAATAGGTCTGAAAAGCTCTATGAAGTCCTAGAAAGCCCGATGAGCCTCGAAACAGCCTAAACCAACTAAATACGCCTCGGAAAGTCCTAAAAACACCCTAAGAAGCCTGAGAAACGGCCTGAAAACCCGTGAGGCGGTCCGATGAGCTTAGCGCAAATGACCTGACAAGCTTGAAAATGGCCTGAAACGGCCCATCTAGGCCTAAACCGGTTTGAAAAGCCTAAAGACGGGCCTAGAAGGCCTTGACTATGCTCAAACCGATCTAAAACAGACCCCACCATCCCGAAATACCTCTTCACTTTGTAGTCCTCCTTCAACCGATAGTCTTTATCGCTTGGAGTTTTGGAGAGTCCTCTGAAATGAATTTTGTATGCGAAATAAATATTTCGCAGTCACCCACCTTGTCAATGGAAGCTCCGGGGTCCCAGATTGAACGGATTCTGGGCGCAAATTTTTTGGAAGAGTTGGACGGTGGCGTGGAACGTCTCTGCAAGAAAATTTTCAATTCTAGCGTCACTTTCCCTACAGTACCCCTTGTCAATGGACCCAACTCCGTGGGACGGAGCCCCATGGGACGCAGCTCCATGGGACCTCGTCGAAGACCGACTCTGCGGATAGCCATGTACATTGGTAACAGTTTGATGATGCGGCATCTTTGGGAAGATCTCATCCATATCGATGGACTCCTTATCATCCGCCAAATGGATTGGGATAGATCTCTCGGTGATGGTTCGAGAGGCGGAGCGTCGGGTACTGTGCTCCGAGACCCGGGATTGTCGGACGGATTGGCTGCGGTTTAGGGGCACTGTGAGAATCTCATGTTCCTTCCGGAGGACCGTGGTACGGGTTGGAATTCGGCGATGTTCCATTTCAGATGGATAGTCAGCTGGAGGAATTGTTGGAAGTGGAGAAACTGATGGTTGGGACGACGGGCGACGGGATAATATACTGTTTTCGAAGGGGCGGAGCTTGGAGACAAGACTGGAAATTAGTCAGAATTTTAATTTCAAAAAACTAAAAGAAAAAAAGTTTTAGTCAACAAAAAGTGACTCACATATCTTCTTGTTTCTCAATCTCAATTTCGTCCAATTTGTATGTTTCTTCAACGGGAGGATGCGGAGGTTTGAAGTAAACCTGGAACAAAGACTTTGCAAGCTCGCTCTACTGATAATTAGACATAGACCAAGTACGTATGTATGAAAACGTTAAGAGCACAGTGTGTTCAAGGCTGCATATCTCGGTTGCCTTTGAAGCTATCAAAAAGTGACCAACTAAAAAAAATTTGAGCAAGTTATTTTAAACATTTTACTAGTTGAAAAATTTTTGATAGCTCTAAACACAACTGAGATATACTGCTCACTCCCAGCAGTGTGCCTAAATACTGGATAGCGGCACACCTGTACACCCACCCCCCCTTATTGTTATCATTCCCCTTCTTGCATAATTCTCTAGTTGTGACAACGGTGTATTGGATAACCATTTTGCTTTCTAAACTCGACACCCGGGTTCAATTCCACACGGCGTCAAACCTTTTTTTGCTTTTTTTTCTGGACCTATTTTCAGCCTTTTCTATGCTCTCCAAACTTTCAAGGCCTTAAACTGCGTTCTATGCTATAATTTAGTGCATACACGATATAAAATATGCGCTCTATTGACAAACCATAGAAAAAAAAAACTCACATTAATCTTCAACTTATCACAACTCTTCTTATCCTTCATATCCTCTCTTCCTGGGGTAAATGGTCTACCCGTAGCCGAGTCAACGTAGACATCATGGGAGTAAACGTAACGCTTCCCAATGTCTTCGGGCTTCACGAATTCAGCTCCTGAGGATCTTGGCGGCTCCGGAGCCACGAATCGAGGTTCAGACTTCAAACTCAATGACTTTGACTTCTCATGATCCACGAAGGAGTCAGAAGAAGACGAAGAAGAATCGATATGCCGAAGGATCTCATTGTTATTATTCCTGGCGTCCGACCCTGAACGAACCAGGGGCGACCTGCTCCTAGGTCTTGGGATCGGGATATTGTTCCGGTTGTCCTGGTTTTCTTTCTGCATCCTCACGTACTCCTCGTACATTGGAAGAGGTTTCTTGGGTGGTTCTGGAGGGGAGGTGAGAGGAATGCCTCCGGGAGCCCGTGGGGTGTTCTTCTCGGGGGTTGGAGGGATTACGTGGTAGGTTGGTGGTGGAGCTGGAATAGTTTAGAATTGGGTTTGGACTTCTGGCTGCTAGATGCAAACTGAGAAGCTCTTCTGAATCTGGAGGTAGCCCCAGGTGTGGTAAAGACTCAGCTTCGCTCAACTTTAATCTGCTATACCTCAGCCCCCATAAGAGATATCAAAAAGATGTCAACTAATTTTTCGCTCAAAATTCAACCAGCTACAACTTTTCAGTTAACACATTTTATCTATCTCCACTCCCATCCGAGATATCCGCCTTTCCATCCATCCTATATAATTTACCTTTCTCCACAATCTCCTGCTGCCGATGAAGAGGCTCTGGGGTCATGGATCGTCTTGTGTACTTCTGGAAAACATTTACTATAAAAAATTCCATATAAAAAACTAAAAACCTCCACTTCATGATAATCATAAAGTTCCGTCATAATATCGGTAAATTGAGCGGATGGTACTCGAACAATCGGGAAGTTTTCCGGGGTCCACGTGTTTTCGCGGCTGAAAATTTGGTGTTAGAATGGGATTTGAGATGTGTTAATGCCGTTGTTGTTCGAAAATTCCGTAAAAATTGGTGAAGCATGACATACCCTAGAACCTAGGGCGGTAGCCATGTTCCGAGCAGCATATCTCGGTTGTCTTTAGAGATATCAGAAAGTGGTTAACTGACAAAATGTTCAAATTGCATTAATGAACATTTCTTCAATTGACCGAATTTCGATAGCTCTTAAGATAACGGAGATATACTGCTCTGAATAGGTAGTATGGTATAGCAACTCACTTCCCCCCCCCCCCCCTCTTTTCTCTCTTATCACTGCCCTCACCGCTGATTCGTCTAGTGCTTCCGTGGTCTAGAGGGTAACATTTTTTGCCTCCTAAACGAGACACCCGGGTTCGATTCCACCTGGTGCCAAACCTTTTTTGCTTTTTTTCTAGATTTATTTTCAGCCATTCTATTGTATTTTCAGCACTTTTATGCCGAAAATAACTTTCAGAGCTGTTGGAATTCAGCGTACGTTCAAAGTTCGACCTCGGGTTCAATTCCACCTGGTGCCAACTCTTTTTACTTTTTTTCTAGACCTATTTTTAGCATTATTAGACCCAAACACACCTTCTAACCAACGGGGGAGAATGTGGTGCACGTGGTTCCTCCCTTAAAATGTTCAGTATCTCCGGTGGAAACTCCGAGGCGGGACCGATGGGGCGATGGGTGATTTCCTTGGTGTACACCTCCGAAACGGCATGATAAGGGTCGTGGTGACGACTGGTAGAGGTTGAGCGGGAGCCTAAAAACCCAAGCATAAAAATTCTACGCCACCAAAAATCTGAACTTACGTCTATCCATTTCTCCGAAAGTTTTCTAAATTCTTGAGCTCTAAAATCCAAAAAAAAATCCAAATATACTAGAGTAGACTCCTGAAAAAGACCTCCTTGTAAGAAAAAAAAATAGAAGAAGACGACATGGGAAAGAAGGAGAAGGGGACGGAAGCATCATCGTCAAGTTTCGAATTTCATAAGAATATTCACATGGTGCATGGAATAAAGACAACAAAATGAGGGGAAGAGGGGAAGAAAAAACAGAGTATACAAAAAAAAAATTTTTGGTTCGAAAAAATTGAGAGGGCTAGGCTAGGCTATGTGGAATTAGATGAATTTTGACATGAGATTTGAAAAATTGTTTTTCAAAAAAAAATTTTTTTTTGGACTACCCAGCGGTAGTACCTGTGAGTCCGAACCCCCGGGGTAGGCAAAAAATTTTTTTTGATGGTTCAAAAATTTGAGAAGTTCGGTTGAGGATAGGTGAAACTAGGTGATTTCAGACAAAATATTTGAAAAAAAATATTTTCCGAAAAAAAAAACAAAAATTGAGACTACCTGTTGGTTCGAACCTCAAGGTAAAATTTTTTTTCAAAAAATTTGTTTTTTTTTTGAAAAATTAAGAAAGCTAGTCTAGGCTAGACAAAGCTAGATGATTTTTGCCATGAGGTATAAAAAATAATTTCCAAAAAAAAACAAAAAAAAAGCTTTGGTTACCCGCGGGTTCGAACCACAGGGTAAAATATTTTTTTCAAAAAAAAATTTTTTTTGGTTTGAAAAATTGGAAAGAGCAGCCTATATAAAGTTAACACGAACAAACCCAAGGTAGGCAATTTTTTTTCTGAAAACCTAGGGAACTTTTGAAATCGAATTATCAATAATTCTGAAAAAATGCCGTTCGGGAAAGCTATAAGAACATCCATCAATGAAATCGGGGCAATAACTTTTGACCGACCACCAAAATATATAAAAATCGAAACCAAGACAAAAAAAACTTCAAAAAAAGCGAAGAAACTATGTTCGGATTAGGATATTCTCAACATATTCCCCCTATTTTGAAGGGCTTCATTCCCCTCCTGGCAGCCTCCAAAAAACCAAAGAACAGGGTCAAAAAGGGCAAAACAAAACATATAAAAATGTATATAAGTGTTCCCCATTTCATTTTAATTTCACTTAGAAACTGAAATAAGAAGCAGACGATGAAGAAGAAGAAGACGAGGGGGAAAAGGAAACATCCCCCGGTCTGACATCCGGAGAGGATCATCTTCTACTAATTCTTGTTCATCCACTACTGTGAGCATACTTATATATGTATACAACATACGTAACGGACGGACAGATTTTTAGAGAATTTGGAAATCGAAAATCGAAAAAAAGGAAGCTTCTTCGTTTTTAGTAAACATCTGTAGGACAGTGAAAAAGAAAGAAAATTGAAAAATACAATATATGGAAAGGACACGGAAAAGAAGGGGGAAGGTTTTTAGTCAACAAAAAGAATGAATAGGAACAGGGAGGAAAAGTATGGAAAAGGGAAAACGGGGGTTTTTGGATTTTTGGAAAATTCAGAATTTCGTGCTTCTGGGAATGGGGATGGGAAAATTCCTGGAAAAACTGGGGTTTTGGAGAAAAAAAATTTCGAGAATTCGGCAAATTGGATGTACAATCAGCAGCTGTTCCTAAATATGAAGCTCTCATCAAGAGCTTTTTTCTTACAAATTAAAAAAAAATTGCAGCACTGCAACTATGGGTCTGTAACCAGGCAAAAAATGTCAAGGGAATTCAAGGATCTCAGAAGAGCAAAGAGGGCAGTGATAACAGAGGGGAAAGAAGCGGGGGGGGGGGGTTAGGGATAGAGTCGGAGAGAGGAACACATAAGCAAACGAATAAAACTTTTCGTGGCGAGACCCTGTGAATCCCTGGATCAGTTACTTCAGCTCGCGGAGCACAATTGCTCTAATAGCCAGGTTTCTAGAAGAAAATCAATATAGTTTCCCCAAAAGCGGCCCAAAAAGGTCAAAAAGACCCATCAAATATATAGAACATATAAAAATAGAAAGCGGAAATGACCTCCGCCGCACACAATTTGATGAGCTTTTTCCAAAAATGACGTTCATAAATATATATTTATTTTGCAACGGAACAGAGAAAACGGGAAGAGAAATGTACGTTTTTGTTATGTTTTGAATGAGAAAAGTGATGATTCACTTTGTTCCTTTTGTAGTTTTTGTGAATATTATTTTTTTGAAAATTTTTTTTCGAATTTTGCAAAAAAAAATTTTTTTGGGCCAAATGTTACAGCTTCAATTATCAAGTTTGGAATTGGAATAAAACAATTTTCGGCCCTAAATTTTCACTACAAACAACAAATTCTGCAATATAAATCCTGGAAATCCAAAAAAATCCAAAAAAATCCCAGAAAAATTGTAACATAAACCATTATAATCCCCCGATTTCGATGTTACTATGTACTGTTTGATGAAGGAAACATTTACTTTTTTATTTGTTTTTCTGGAGAAAAAAAATGACAGACAAATATTATTTGGAGGGCGGAAAAGAGAGAAAGGAAAATATAAATGAGGAAGAAGTTTCGAAAAAAAAAAGTGGGGAAAGTAGGTCAAGAAATATGGTACTTGAGACTATTAAATTAAGGAGGTGGTTGTTTTCAAAGAGTGAGAAAGTGGGGTGTGTACGGAATTCCAGATGCCCAGATGCCCATGTACTCCGAAATAGAGCTAGAGAAGTTGGTGTGATATGCATCCACGGGCAGCGCCGCGCGGCGCACTATTGTCTATGCTCTCTTCCTCTTCTTGTGGTTGCTGTCCCCGCGGCCTAGCGGTTAGCGATGCTGTATTCAAACCTCTTCACCCGAGTTCGAGCCACATTGTAGCAAACTTTTTTTTTCTTTTTTTCTTTTTCAAACTTCTGCTGGAAAAAAATACAGGAATTCAGAAATGTTATTCTTTTATATGTATTTATACAAAAAGAATAAAATCATTAAGAGCTGGGGACCAACTGTTGAAGATCCCGACACGAAGCTGTCCCCTTTACCATCGTCCTCTCCGTCACCATCCCGACCACTCCAGCGACACAATCCATCAATTTCTGTGTCTCCCTTGTTACATTTCGTTCCGGCTTTCTCCCCTTTCCAGTCTTTCATCGACGTTAGCTGCGTTCTGAAATCAGTGTTTTTCGCAGTTTCTCTTAAACAATATCCATACTTTGGTCCCAGGACACAGTGCAACCAGTTCTCGTTTTCATGCCATTTCGCCGAACAGCCAATCTTTTTCTGGTCGGGCACAAAGAATTCCATGTCATTGATATCGTCATTCTCCCACTTGTTCAAGAATTCTTCCAATTTATTAGCTGTGTCCTTGTCGTGAAACTCATGCATCCCTTCGCGTAAAAAGTACACTGCACGTGTGTACCCTCCTTTTGCCAATCTACTTCTGTAGTTGTTGCCGACCTTTTTCTTGGGATCCCAGCTGCCTTTGGAAACCTCTTCCAGATCTTTGTCCCAGGCCTGAAATTGATTAGGTAAACCATTTTGATTTGATCTGGGACGCCTCACCAATTCATACATACTTGGATGTCTGAAAACCTTTGCAAACATTCGTCTTCTCCAATTAACGAGCTTCAAAAAATCCGCAGCATCAATTTGATGATGGTCTTGAGAGTGAACGGGATCCACGATGAGCATCAAGAAGACAAGACAGGTAGAGGCGAAGAAAATGTGAACCATGGCTTCTGGTTATTTCACAACTTTGCTTTTCGTGCATTTCTTTTATATAGAAACCTTATCAAGATGAACTCGATTTTTTTTGTTGGAAGGTCATTCAAAATCTTGATAAGAATGGTATAAATAGAAGTATAGAAAAGCAAGTACAACCATAATTTGTTCAATGAGAAACACCGCGATGTCTATCGTCAAAGTTGCACTTCTCCTCTTCTACATTGGTATTTCCCTGGTCTCCGCACAACCCGGATACTATGAAGCCCAACAGAAACACATTGGTGTCGTAAATGAGATGCGTCGAGAGTTTGCAAAAAAGTTTCAAATTTCGAACATGCATGAGTTGGCAAGTTTTACAGTTTCGAAGACAAGGGAAATCTCGAAAGTTTGCAGGTCTGGGATGTACATGTTGAGAAACGTGCTCAAGTTGACAACTTACCCACTTATAACGGAATCTATGATTGGCGATACCGTCTTTCTCTCGGGCTGTCCACTTCGAAGAGTGATATGGCGGAATCTCAATATATGATAGACGAAGAAAGCGAAAAAGATTTCAGGCTAAGAATATTCAATAAAGAACACAACACAATGCACAGTTTTGAATGGTTCCTCCCAGCTCAGAAAAAGTTTGGATGTGCTATAAGAGATGGAACACATCTCTGCGTCCTGATGCCAGAGTAAGTTCAATGTTACCTATTTCGACAACTGCTCGATTTGACAGACTCTACTTTGCCTCATTCTTCGAAGCTCGTGGGACACCTGGATCGAAATGCGACAAAGGATACAGCAACAATGATGGATTGTGTAGTTTGTCGAAAAAAGGAGCCTAGAAATGAATAGAACCTTTTGGTTGAGAATGAATAAATATCAGTTTTCAAAGCATGGTTTTTCTTGATTCTGAAAAATTCCTTATGAATAGATCTTAGACTCAAACATCATAGATATCTGAATTCAAAGAAAAAATCTGAATCGAAATTGTTAAAAAACTTAAAAAATTGTTTCGGTAGCATCAGTATTTATAATTTTCATTGCGGAAATGTAGTATTATTGTTTCAATGTTTCCCGCAAGGTGTATGCAGAAAATTGCATTGAAAAAAAAGGGCGGAGCTAGGAGCGCCGTTTTCTGCATACACCGTGCATTTGAAATCAAAAAGTGACATTGATCATGATCCCCATCAGAGCTGTGAGGAAGTAAAATTTTTGAAAATGGAAGTCGGAAGTCGAAAGTCCGGAAGTCGGAATTCCGCACAGCTCCGATCCACATGATCACAAATTTCCCTATGGCTCGAAAAACGTTTGGGTACGTTCAACTTCATTTTTGTAGTGTTCACAATTTTTCTGAACAAACAGTTTCCTTCCTACCGAAGTCAGCTTAAATCAACTAAAACTAATGAGTTTTTGTATTTATCTGAACGGTATTATATAACGTAGAAACAAAGAACAAGCTTTCAAACACCAATTTTCATTATGAACACAAAACATAATTAGAGGGGCACACATCCAAGCTATTCCACTGAGTCTCCTTCCTACTTCGGCAAACTACACAATCCATCATTGTTGCTGTATCCTTTGTCACATTTCGATCCAGGTGTCCCACGAGCCTCGAAGAATGAGCCAAAGTGGAGTCTGGGAAATTGAGCAGTGCTTGAAATAGGTAACATTGAACTTACTCTGGCATCAGGACGCACAGATTTGCCCCATATCTTATAGAGCATCCAAACTTTTTCTGAGCTGGGAGGAACCATTCAAAAGTGTGCAATGTTTTGTCCTCTCCATCAGATATTTTGTTTCTGAAATCTCTTTCGCTTTCTTCGTCTATCAAATACTCATATCCCTGCATATCACTCTTTGAAGTGTACAGTCCGTGGTTTTTCAAGGTGTACAGTAGTAGGTGGTATCGCCAATCATAGATTCCGTTATAAGTGGGTACGGGGTCATCTTGAGCACGTTTCTCAACATCTCTGTCCCACACCTGCAAATTTTCGTTATGTCCCTTGTCTTCGAAACTGTAAAACTTGCCAACTCATGCATGTTCGAAATTTGAAACTTTTTTGCGAACTCTCGACGCATCTCATTTATGACACCAATGTGTTTCTGTTGGGCTTCATAGTATCCGGGTTGTGCGGTGACTAGGGAAATAGCAATGTAGAAGAGGAGACGTGCAACTTTGACGATAGTCATCGCGGTGTTTCTCATTGAACAAATTATGGTTGTACTTGCTTTTCTATACTTCTATTTATACCATTCTTATCAAGATTTTGAATGACCTTTAAACAAAAAAAATCGAGTTCATCTTGATAAGGTTTCTTTTTGAGTGGCGTTCTGCAAGGGAAATGAGCAGGCGATGGCATTAGGATTTTAAAAAAATTCCCGGAACACATCAATATTACCTACAGTAGGTATATAGGACCCTATGAACACAATGACGCTCTTAGTCTCGGGCTTCACCTCTTTTCCTGCAAGCCACGCCCACTTTCAGTCACAGAACAAAAAATTTTCCCCGAAAAGCTGGAATTGCCCTCTATTGATTTCCGAACAGTCCACGTCGCTAGCTTTTCGGGGAAAACTTTTTGTTCTGGGACTGAAAGTGGGCGTGGCTTGCTGGAAAAGGGACGGAGCCAGGAACTTAGAGCGACATCAATGTGTTCCGGGCACTTTTGTAAACTCCTATTGTCATCGGTATAAAGAGCATTGCTAAAAAGTCTCAGAGAATGTCTCATAAAAGAGATGCTGAAGAATCCTGAATAAGGCAGAAGCCAGTTTTGAACATGGCACTAAAAATGTTCACAAAATATTTATTCTTCCCAATAAATCCATCAAAAACTATTATTTTTCTACTTCGATCGGCACAATCCATCAATATTTTTCTCTCCTTTATCACATTTCGACCCAACTCTTCCCCTTCCCACACCCATTGAACTGAAGGTGTTTCTGAAAAAATAACATTTTTTTTGAATTCCCCCCAAATATCCTTCTCACTCCGGTCCCAAGACACATAAAAGGAAAACATCCTTATCGAAAGCTTTCATGGAGCATCCAATCTTTTTCTGTCCAGGCACAAAAAGTTCAAGGTCTTCGACGGTGTAGGGTTGACGGTATTTGACATACTTCATAATATCACGGAAGTTCTTGCTGTAAGTCTTTATTCCTTGCCGCAGAATCTTCGAAGCCTCATGGTAACCGGCGATCACACCGTACCCCGTACTTCTCCAATCATCTCCATTTGGTGTCGATCGGAAGTTGATGCTGCTTTTTGCTTTTTCAGCAAGATTCTCATCCCAGACCTGTAATACTCATTTCTGGTAGAGTTGAAAAATGAGAGTCATTGAACTCTTGAGCCTTAGGAAGGCCTTAAGGGGTCCGAAGTCTTGTATGTTCAAAGCAGCATACCGTAAATTCTCCAATTGAGGTGCATGCAACTCTATTTTTCAAAGGCCTCTTGAGAGTGCACCACTATTGGAGGGGCACTTCAATTGGAGGGTGCAACTCTATTTTTCAAAAAGATAAACTCTTGCGCTTTGTCATACTGAAAAAGGCAGATCGATAAGAATGAGATCCTCTTTTTTGAGCAAAAACTGCTCTTTTTTCGCCTATTTCTTATTCTGCGCTAAGAGTTTCAATAAAATTCAGTAACGAAGTATATTCTTTTTTTTCTTCAATCATCACAGTTGTAAACTTGTTGAAAAACGAAGATATTTCTCGATTTTGAAAAACAACAAAAAATAGTTGGAGGGCACTACAATTAGAGGCGCACCTCAATTAGAGGGTGCAACTCTATTTTTCAAAGGCACCGACGGAGTGCACCACTATTGGAGGGGCACTTCAACTGGAGGGGCACCTCAATTAGAGAATTTACGGTAGCTCGGTTATTTTTGAAGCTATCAAAAAATTATCAACTGAAAAAATGTTAAGCAAATAATTTTGAACATTTTATTAGTTGACAATTTTTCAATAGCTTCAAAGATAACCGAGATATGATGCGCTGAACATACAGTACTTAACTTAATGTGGCCCAACCCGCTACTTGATTCAAAAAACAATTATCATACCAACTCATGCATATTCGGAATCCAGAACATTTTTGCAAGTTGTCTTCTTCTCCAATTCACGAGTCTCACTAAATCCGGTCCATCGATTTGCTTATTGTCTTGACATACAGCTGGATCCACGAGCAGAATCAAAAGGAGAATGAGAGTGTTAAGGTACATCATTTTAGCGTTATTCGCTGGAAAAATGTGAATTTATACAGAATCGTTATCAAGATGGGCTGTCAATTTTTTCTTCAAAAGGTTAATTTTGATCTTGATAAGGATCGCTTGACGGGAAGAGTAATATTCAAAATATTATACGTTTTTCATCTTCAAATTTCGGCTGTGTTCGGGAATGGAGAGTTCAACGGGAAAGTGAAGGGCTCAAAAAATAAAAATGAACGAAGAGGCCGGGGAAATTCCATTATACCTTTTTTGGCCTCTAACATCATAGCTACCTGAGTTAACAAGTTTGAGTCAAAATGATAAAGAAAAAATTTATTTCGGTAGCATCAGTATTCATAATGAAAGACAAGTGAATAGGGAACAAAAACTTTCTAGCAAACAGAAAAAATGTATAACCGCCTTGTCAATTTGCACCATGAAGAATTGAAGGGAAACACTTTTTTTCATCGCTTTTTCTTCTTTCCATACAATCCATAATTGCTGAAATATTGAAGTTGGAATCTAGAAGTTTACCTCAACGGAGCACTATTTTTTCAAATCATTTTACCACAGAATCGTTCAGAAGTACACAAACACTCGAGTTTTTCAGTAGATTTTAGCAGTTTTTAGCTACCAGACAGTCAAAAAATAGGGTTTTAGAGCTAGTCCTCAAAAAGGTTTTTTCTTTGATTCAAAAAAAGTTCGAATTTGCGCCAAATAACAAACAAATTTTCCATTGTCATGTAGTAGTTGTACCCTAGTTTCGGCAATTTTTTTAACTCGTTCTTTTGGTTTTTCGACTTTTCAGTCCTCAAAAATTAATTTTCAAATTTCGAAAAAAAAATTCAAAAAGAGCGCCAAAACTGACAGAATCTACTGTGAATCTAGTGGTAAAAGTTATGTCAAATTCAAATTTTTTGAAAGATAAAAAACCGGCAAAAAAAAAGAAAACTCACTTGCACCAATAATTCGTATACGGACTGTACATCCCCATGCCTCCAAGGGTCCCCATCCCATATCCAAGTCCTGCACCATACATTCCCATTCCTCCATATCCACCATATCCACCATACCCCATCCCGCCATACATCCCAGGATAGATTCCATACTGGGCACTGACCACTGACATCATAATAAGAATTATAGACAGGAAATATTTATGGTTTAGCATTTTATTTTTGATTCTGAATTTAGTGAAAAAGTTTCCAACAGATGACAAAATTTTTGGTTGAGAGTCTCTATGCAAATCGACCTCCGACCGGTAGAAGTGAAAGTCGGCTGACGACGGAAAAAAGGGAGGTATGACAGCATCATTGTTTATGTGAAATTGTTACGTTACTCGGAGGGAATCGAATTGAAAAAAAGGATTATCTAGCAAAACCACATGTCGCAAATAGAAAAAAAAATGAAAGAACGGTTCATGAAAACTCGTTTTGTAATGAAAAATTCAAAAGTGAAAATAAATGATTGGTGCCATCGGATTAGGTTTGAAGTGAACAGTAGGAGATTTTTGAAAATGGAAAAAATGTAAAATGAAAATTGTATTTACAAAAGTTCAAAAAAGGGGAAAAATAAGGCACCACCAGAATCCCTATTCCCTAAGCAGCAGCAGGAGACTCGAAAAATTCGAAAATATTGGACTTTTTTTTGAAATCTCAATTTTTGGCAAGAAGAATAGTTAGCAACTAAGTTTCAATTATAAAATGCTCAAAAAATGATACTTTACAACATGGCAAAAAAGTTCGAGGCTCTATCTTTTGTCACAAAAAAAATGGATTTTTGACTTAAAAGGGGCGGAGCCAAAAACTAAAACTGCCATGATGTTTCACGGGTCCGATATACCCACAGTAGCAAATATCAGCCATTTCTAGAACTACTGATGTCATTGCTATAACGGGACGCTATCACAGAATGCCTCTTACAATACCTAGTTGTTGAAATAAACTGTCATATTTCTGTGTAAGATTTCCGGCAAAAATCTGGAAAAATCCTGCCGAAGCGCCGTAGGCGCGCCTAATAATATTTGTCAATGTGTCCGATTCAGTAAAAAATTCAGGAAAAATGCTTCAGTGAAAAATGCTGCCCACTCATTATTAAGCAGCGCCACAGTTCCTACGCAGCACCATGAAGATACTTCCGGAGCAGCTCATAATACAACGGACAGGCTTAGTTTTCCTATTTCAATTGAACTTTTTTCTGTTTTTTTTTTCACGTTATCCTTCTTTGCAAATAAAAAAAACCGCACCTTTCTAGCCTGCACTGTTACCGTATCCTAACTTCTCTTCGAATCTATTAATCCAGGGTACCCTGGTCATCCAAACCCTATAAAGCCCACGAAACTTTATCAATTTCAATCATAATTGTGCGTTCTCAAAATGCATAAACTTCAATTCGTTTTATCATTTCTTTTCTTCGCCTTCACGCTGCAAGAGTTGCCACATTCACCAAAAGAAGTTGAGGAACGGGAAAACTTCGTCAAAATGTTGAATACAATGCGTCGTGCGGTGGCAAGGATGAGTAGAATTCCGAATATGCATGAATTGGTAAGTTGTCTCAAGACAAAAAGTTTAACAATCAAGAATCTATATTCCTAGGTTTATGATGATACCCTCTTCCAAAAATCTGGTCTCATTTATGACGAAGGTTTGCAATGGATCCATATGATAGATTATAGAATAGGAGCGGCAAATTTGGAGGAGTTTATGAATCCTTCTCCCAATCCGACTAATATTTCTGAAGAAAGTCGGCAATGGGTTCTACGCACTCTTGCCATTCAATCCTATCAAAAACGAATCAGATGTTTGAAATACGATGATCAGTTTCGCTGTGTGGTAGGACCTGTGTAAGTAGTATCACAAAGGAATGACTCGGACTGCAATTATATTTTCGAAACCCGAAACTTTTTAGACTCGATTTTGATCAATTTTCTGAAAAACTAGAACAAAATAAAATTTCAAACTTTTTTTTTAAAAAGTGATAGCACGGTGCATTTTCGGGTACTGTTCTAAAATCACGGTCCCATACACAAAATCACGGTCCCAGAAAAAAATCACGGTCCCAAAAATAAAATCACGGTCCCAAATTTAAAATAACGGTCCCAATTTTAAAATCACGGTCCCAAAAATAAAATCACGGTCCCAAAAATAAAATCATGGTCCCAAATTTAAAATCACGGTCCCAGAATTAAAATCACGGTCCCATACACAAAATCACGGTCCCAGAAAAAAATCACGGTCCCAAAAATAAAATCACGGTCCCAAATTTAAAATCACGGTCCCAGAATTAAAATCACGGTCCCATCTTGAACTTGATTCCTGCCTCACTAAAATCACGGTCCCAATTTTAAAATCACGGTCCCATTTTCAATATCACGGTCCCACCTTTTGAACTGTATTTCTCACTTTTGTGGTCTCCGAGTAAGCACATAAGAACTTTTATTGAGAATTCAACTTTGATAGGAGAACCAGTTTTCTTCAAACATTAGAAAAAAACTTCAAGTACTGGAAGAGTGTTTTCGTTTGTGAAATAGGCTCAGTACATACCAGTCGGTGGCGCCGCCTACGGCGGCTCACCTCCTTTTTGTTCGTCGCTGCGCTCCTCAATGGGGGGTGTTAGATTGCCACGCTGAATATCATTTCTAATCTTGGGGCAGGGATGCACCTAAGCCTTTTTCTAAAAATCCAAAATTTCGAAAATTTAAACTCCCGCCAAAAATTTCGAAAAATTTGAATTCCCGCCAAAATTTTTGAATTTTTGAATTCCCGCCAAATTTTTTGAAATTTCGAATTCCCGCCAAAAATTCTGCAAATTTGAATTCCCGCCAAAATAATCAAATGTTTTGACACTCTCGAAGTTTCTAGAAGTTTCTGGAAAGTTATCTATCTATCGCTTGCCAGGGGAGTTTTCAAGTACCGTAACTACCGTAATCCTACAGTAATCTCCACCATTTTTTGTCGGTGTACTATTGGGGTCCCTTAGGTAGTACATGCAAAAAATGGAACAATTCTGAGCACTCTGAACCCCCTTTTTAGATTTGATTCGGAGCTCGGATTACGGTAGCTACCGTAATCCTACAGTAACCCGTGCTCCAAACGGTATAGAATTGAAGCGCTCGGGGACCCATGACCATGTGCCAAATATGATAGAAAACGGTCGAGGGGTACAAAAGTTATTCAGTGATAAGTGCTGGACAGACACACACACACACACACACACAGACAGAGCTTGCCGCTTAGTATATAGAAGAGATACGGCCAAACTGACTACACCTCTTCCCCAAGCTCAGCGCCTTGAAAGCACAAAGGATACTCTGAAAAATGATGCCCTAGAGCAGCACTACGCTAATTTTAAACAAAAACCCCATTATTTGATGAGGCTTAGGCCTAGAATTATGGGGGGGGGGGGGGGTGGGGTCTCTACTTGGTGGAAAAATATTCTTGAAACGTGGGGGCTCATCTTGAACTTAAAAATAATTCAAGTACGCAGTACTTGGATATAAGAAACGGACTATATTTGGATACCGTAAACACTTCAATAGAAACCCACCTGTAATAGAAGCCCACCCTGAGGACTTTTTTGAAAAATAGACGCCCACCCTCTAATAAAGGCCCACCCTGCAGTATAAGCCCGACTTCGGTATGATTTTTCTTAACATTCTTGCGTCCCATGTTGATTCAAAATCTGTCTCCTTCAAGGAGCTAGGCTTAGTGTAAACGTGTAATCAGTTTGGCAGTGATTTAACTAAGCCTCTTTTACTAATGATGTTCACAAAAAATTAGGAAGGCTCCGATAGTGCTGCTCTCAGCGCGTCATTTTTTAGAGTATCCTCTGTGCTTTCAAGGCGCTGAGCTTGGGGAAGAGGTGTAGTCAGTTTGGTCGTATATGTACTGAGCCTATTTCACAAACGAAAACACTCTTCCAGTACTTGAAGTCTTTCTTCTAATGCTCATAAATTTCTTTTGAAGAAAGCTGGTTCTCCTATCAAAGGTGAATTCTTAATGATGAAATTCCTTATGGGCTTTCTCGGAGACGACAAAAGTGAGAAATACAGTTCAAAAGATGGGACCGTGAGTTTGAAAATGGGACCGTGATTTTAAAATTGGGACCGTGATTTTAAAATTGGGACCGTGATTTTAAAATTGGGACCGTGATTTTAAAATTGGGACCGTGATTTTAGTGAGGCAGGAATCAAGTTCAAGATGGGACCGTGATTTTAATTCTGGGACCGTGATTTTAAATTTGGGACCATCATTTTATTTTTGGGACCGTGATTTTGAAATTGGGACCGTTGTTTTAAATTTGGGACCGTGATTTTATTTTTGGGACCGTGATTTTTTTCTGGGACCGTGATTTTGTGGATGGGACCGTGATTTTAGAACAGTGCCCATTTTCGTACGTGTTGCCAAAAAGTTTCATTCGATGGCTTCATCTTATGGCTTATATTACGATGGCTTCATCTTACCAACTGCGTGGCGACTCAGCGATACGTAGGCAGTTGTCTCGTTTTCTCAAATAATTAAAAATTAGAGCCTAAACTATTTTTAGATTGAATAGCAAATAACTTTTTAACAGAATTTGATCGAAATCGAAACTTACTGCGAATAAGAAAAACGAAAAATTCCTTTCAGAATAGATAATCGATTAGAAGGGACACCAGGGTCGATGTGTGATGATGGGTACCAAAACAACGATGGACTGTGCTCCTTGACTCCCACCACTACTTCAACGTGCGTTTTTCTTTACTCCCTTTTTCTCCCCCTCGCGGTTTCGACCCCTGGCAGGTACCGAATCTTTTTTTCAGACCCACAACAAAATCTGCAATCCGGAACCACAATGATGACTATGATGAGGAATGGGTGTGCACTTCATCAACCCTATTCAATGATTTTCAAATATTATTGATTTTAGTTTTCTGGTTATTCCCACTTGTCTAAATATTTCAACCTCATAATGTGTTTCATTTTACAAAATCCGAATAAAAAACCCATCAAACTGTGGGGCGAAAAATGAGGGACAAGGGACAAATAGAGAATTAAAGACATCAATTGTGTGGTGGTGATAGTGATGAAAAAGGGGGTAGAAACAAGATAAAAGAACAAAAAATTAACAAAAAAGTAGAATAAATTAGATGGAAGAGATTAAAATAGAAGAATAAGATCATTATTTGAGGGGAAAAAGAGAAAACCATTGAAATCATCAGAATTATTCCTCCTCCTTCTCGTGCTTCCTCTTACGACTACGTCCCGGCTCTTCGACACGGAAGTCCACTTCGAATTCCTGATCGGCTCCAAGGTAGGAGTCGGAGATGAAGAACAGTTTGAACTTGTGATGTCCAGGGCGTGGAGCGGCAAAGTCGAGTTGTACTGCCGATTTCTCGTTGATCACCAACCTGGAATCATAAATTATCAAATAACGCCAAGGAAAAAACCCCGTGCGCCTTTAAGGCAACTCTCCAAAACCTCTAACAAAAGAGCTCCTAGACCAACTGCTCTCGGAGCCCTACACCCCTATTACACCTACACAAAGACCGAAATCGCTTACCTCTTAATAGTGAGAAGAGCATTGGCCTCCTGATCTCCGACCACCAACCACCATCCCTCTTCCTTTCGTTTCTGTGGGAATAACGGTGCGACGACGGGCGGTGCCAATCCATCAATATCGTTATCCCTCTCCAGTTGCACATTCAACACCAGATTATCTTGAGTGGTAACTGTGTCGGAATCCAGTTCAGTGGCCACTTCAATCGACGGATAGTGATTACAGAATCGGGCGACGTCGGCGAGTTCGGCTCCCTCCATTTGGAGAATCTCCGTTCGTTCCTCGTTCTCCAGTTCGAGCAATTCGAATACGGAGGTGACCTGGAAAAAAAAGGATTAGGATATTCTAGAGAAAAATGGGTACTTTTTAAAAATTTGAGTGATTGAGTGATAAATGTGAGTGAATTTGAGTGATTTACAGTGTTTAGAAGAGCTAAAATCGACCAAAAACGCATTTGTGCTGTAAAATCTTCAATCTAAATAGGTCTGACTATCGAGTTTGAGGTTTTTCCAACGGAAAACCGGCTTATTTCCCATGGTTTTTGAGTGATTTATCCCTTTTAAAAGGCCAAAAAACTAAATTTCCTTTCAAATCCCAGTTCCTTACCTTCTGCTGCTTAGCCCTCTCCAACAACGCAGCGCTGCAATGCGGCAACTGTTTGAGGTACGGCTCATTCGAGTACATCGCTTGGGTGAGCATCTGTGACAACTCCATCGCATGAATCGCCGGCGACAACCATCCATTCGAGGAGAGCACATCGACACACGCCTGTACGAGGCGGCACGCGCGGAGCACAATGAATTCAGTGTCCTTGTTGAGTTCAGCAGTCAACTTGACTCTGGAGAGATGAGCATGGATCAGAAGATTGACTTTGACATGTGGATCCGTGAACTTCTGATTCTTGAGTTGCCCAGGCAACCGTTCGGCAAGTTGCCGGAGAATCACATCCTCCTTATGACGCATTGGAACGTTGGAAAACTCGTTGGAAGCGGAGATAATCTCAATCAACGCACGGGATTTGGTCTTTTCTTTCAGCGACATTGAGAACAATTCAATGGTTTGATAACTGATATAATAGTAGGAGGCAATCATTCCCAAATTCAATGAGACAGTGTCCATATCGTCTTTTATGGCGATACATTTACTGTTTTCGAGGTCTTTGAGAGTGTTCTCAACGAGTTCTGAGAGAGCGTCGGAGAGATGTCGATGGGTCGTTCCTTGGAGATTGTAGTAGTTCGGGTTTTGGGTCATTCGGCGGTAGAGGAGCGTCCATGTGAGGTACTGAAAAATGAAAGTTGGTGGGTTTTGTGAGAAGGTGAGAGAGGGAGTTTATGACATCGAAAACAGATTTTTTGATAGAAAAACTAAAATATTACTTATTTTTACTACATTTCTCGATTCCCCCTCAAAAAGATACATTAGAACTCTCCAGTACTTGTCGAAAATCCCGGAATCCAGAACGTTTTTGAGGATTTCCGTAAAAGAAAGTTTCCGGACGTATCTTGACCGAAATTGGGCCTACTCGAGCATCCAAACGGACCAAATCGCCCCCCTATACAGCTGATTTTCGCTTGAACGGAGCGCTTGTTTGTTTTCACCAGGAGTCGTAGTTAATCTGTTCAAGCCCACATTTAGATGGTGAAAAGCTCATCGATCCATATCAAATTTATAATTTTCAGCCACCGAAAACCCTCCAAAACAGCCAATTTAGCCTCCAATCCCTTCAATCCTCCCCAATTTTCACCTTGTTTACTGTTATATTTTTGAATCACAAAAACAGTAAACAAACGGTTGTTGACTTGTTGTTGACTATAAGCCATGTAAACAGGGTATTTGTTCGTAGGCCCGCGTGGCCTAATGGATAAGGCACCGGACTCCGGAACCGGGAATGGGGGTTCAAGTCCCTCCGCGAGCTAAATCTTTTTGTTTTTTGTGAGGAGAAATAGGGGCGGAGCTAAGTAGGTTTTTGTGGAGAAACGGGCTCTTTTGTTCATTTTGGGAGATAAATATCCAAATCGGAGGTTTTGAGCAAAAAAAATAGTGAGTGGGAGCCCAGATCCTTTTTGATAAAAAAAGTGAAAAAACTCACATCAATAGCGTCCTGCTTATTCTCAATAGTCTTCGTGACGATTTCGGCGTTGAAGTGATCATGGAGACAATGATCCAAGTGGGATTCCACTGGGAGTGGATCACACAAGAACTTTCGGTAGTAGGCACGTTTCGACGTTTGGCACATCACCACACATTTTGCTGAAAAATAAGGAAGATTAGGGTGGAAAATACAGTTTTAGAGTATTTTCAAGTAAAAATTGAACATGTTTGATTCAAAATCAGAATTTCGAAGTGGAAATGGCTTCAGCTCGCTACTTTAGGCTCTAAATCACTAGTTCCAGATAAAAATGGCTCATAAATAGTGCTCCAGCTCACTATTTTAAGCTAAAAAATGCTGAACGAATTTTGGACAAAACCTGCCCTTTTCAGATCCAAAATGACTCAAGAATCACTATTTTGGGGTCGAAAACTCTCCCAAACTCGTATTTTTGCTTCGAAAATCCCAAAAATTATCGAAAACTCACCCTCCGAATCCAAAATCGGTCTATTCGCCAATCCGACCATATGAAGCATGTCAGCAATCGGGTAATCCTCATACACATGATACTTTCCATTGTAGAATTGAGTGTCCATGACGACCACCAAATACGCACTCATCTCAATTTGATAGCACATTCCACGTGGCACCACACACACTTGAATGGCATTGCTCTCGAAGAGTTGTTGAACGATATTCACATCCTTGGGTGAGGATCCCTCATGAAGGAAACCGACTCCACAGGACACTGCCGCTCGGAGGGATTCATCTTCAATCTGGGCGAGAAGCTCCTGGAAGGTGTCATCGTGTTCGGCGAGACGAAGGAATCGTTTAGGAGTTCCGTCGGCCAGTGCCATGGTGAGAAGAGCGACGGCGACGGGGCGAGTTTGACGACGGACTGGTACGAAGACCTGGAAATCGGGTGTGTGTAATGTAGAAATGAAGCCAGAAATCCCAAAATTTGACGCCTAAAATGATATTTTTTCTAAACTGCCGAAATTCATGTCCCAATTTAGATATTTTTCGCTCAAAAACACAAAAAAATCAATTTTCCCATCAGAAACTCTTCATTCCGCTACAACCATTCCTCTTACCCTCTAAACCCCGAGCTTTTTCTCCTTTTTTTCATCAAAAAGGCTCTGGGGCTCCCTATCGCTTTCATTTTTTGCCCAAAACCTCCGATTTGGACATTTTCCCTTAAATTCATGAAAAAAGCCCGTTTCTCTTCAAAAACCTACCAAACCCCTCCTCTTTATTCCCCACAAAAAAGCAAAAGATAATAGCTCGCGGAGGGACTTGAACCCCCATTCCCGGTTCCGGAGTCCGGTGCCTTATCCATTAGGCCACGCGGGCCTACAAATACACTCCATGTTTACATGGGTTATAGTCAACAACAACTCTTGTTTACTGTTTTTGTTATTCAAAAATATAGCAGTAAACAAGGCGGAAAATGGGGGGATTTGATGGGTTTGGGGGTAAAATTGGCTGTTTTGGAGGGTTTTCAGTGGGCAAAAATTCAGAAAACTTTCAAAATCATGGCAATTGGGACTGTGATAACGTGGGCAGAGCCTAAGCGATACATGACTAAAACTGTCGGTTTCTGGTCGTAAATAAGGTCAAAAAATTTTTTTTGAAGGGTTTGGAGGCTAAATTGGCTGTTTTGGAGGGATTTTAGTGAGGAAATATTACAAAAACTTTCAGAATCATGACAATTTGGACTGTGATAAATGTGGGCGGAGCCTAAATCATTTCGGCTAAAAACTGCATATTTCAGTGTAATTTTTTGCTATGAAATCTTTAATTACGGAAGTTTGGCCTGCACATTGTACCATCTTAATTTGGAAAGATTATGAATCTTTTTAGAGGGTTTGAGGTCATTTTCGAAGCCATTTTCCACTCAAAAAAACCAATTTCAAAACTTACCAGCGCCGGTTTCGGCTCCAACTTTCCAGCGTGTCTACAGATGGCCTGATAGACTGGACGTTCCATGGCGGCGAATCTTGAAGCATTGTGTGACAAGTTGAACGCCTTGATCTCCAGATCAAGTGGGACCGGGCGGGTTTGTGGCATGAAGTTGAAAGTGGCAGAGGCGGAGCATCCGAGCCACATTCCCAAATCACGAGCATTCGTCAGTGAGGAGGAGAGGGCGACGACACGGATGGCCGAATCAAGTTGAGAGGAGATGTAGCGGGTACGCGAGCAGACCACTTCGAAGACTGGCTGAAAATGATAGGAATTAGGAGAATCAGCGGTTTTTCGGAAGCCCAAAACCCAACTTTAGCGTCCAAAACGGGTCAAAACGCTAAAAAGTCGATAAATAATTTTTTGATCTTCTAATTTCCAAAAAAAAAAACCGTAATACCCGCAAAATTTTCGAAATTGTGCGTCAGAATGGTCCGAGAGGAGCACACGATCGAAATGCTGATTTTAGGTATTTTTTCATGGTTTTTAACGCCCCCAAGCCTAAATTTTGCATTACTCACCCCATTATTAGCACCAATCATATGCAAATCATCAGCAATGAACAACTTCACATTCTGCACACTCTTTCTCTGCTTCCAACGTCTCGAGATGTTATCCCAACGTTCCGGTGTCGAAATGATCAACTGTCCACGTTGAGCCAACTTCAAATCGAGAGTTTGCTCACCGGTCAACAAAACGATGGTGTGTCCGATGGCCGACTCGAGACGTCTCTTCCAATCCGCGTAGACTTTTGTGGCCATTTCCTCCATTGGGGCGATGTAGACCGCCTTGAATTCGGGCGTGTTCTCGAAGTGACGAAGGATGGCGAGCTCAGCGATAGCCGTTTTTCCAGAGCCATTTGGAGCACACACGATGACGTTCTCGTTGGATTCGAAGACCGTACGGAAGACCTGGAAAATGGGGATTTTGGGATGGATTAGGGTCAAAATTGCGGATTATTATAAAATAAAAATTCAATTAGAATCCGAAGTACGCGAAAATCGGGGATAGAAACCGAAATTTTGCGGTATGATTTAGGGCCAAAACTGCGGATTTTAGTAAGAAAATATGATATTCGTGCTCGAATTTCCAGATATCTCGTGATAATAATGGTGTATGAAACCCCGGGATTTTACCCCCAAACTCTGCGGGAATTCACAGAAATTTCGCAATCTTACCTGCGTCTGAATCGGATTGAAAACCTTGAATCCACTCTCCGCGAAAACTCCCTGGAACTCCTTGTTTGACACAGCGGTAATAGGAAGTGGTTGGAGATCCAACAACTCTGTCGGTGGTGGGTACTTCTCCGGAAGGATCAGATGACGGAATGAGATTGGGAGAACTGTTTCGGCACCGATCCAACGATCCGACACTATACGAACGTAGTAGAGTGGTGGCATTGGGTCGAACATTGGAACAATCATTTTGACGACGTGCTCATCAGTACAGAACTTCTGCTTGAGTAGGAAGAACTCATGATGAAGAATCTTCTCCCCATCGGTATCCTCAATGAAAATCCAGAATCCTTCGGCATTTCCATGCACTTTATCATCCCATTGGAAGTCCGGAGTGATTGTCAATTCGATTCTCATAGTGGTTCTTGTAATGGGTTGAATGAGCGTGGTCATTTCAAGTTTCGGGAATTGTCGGATGAATTTATACAATGGTTTTCCCATCTTTGGCATCTTAATCAGGTCTCCAAGTTGATGCTGATCCAGGTCGTAGAGTCGATCGAACGAGTAGTTTTTCTTATCAATGGATCTAACCACCTCACTTGGAATCTTCTTGAATTGATGCAACGGATTCAGGGATCCCCATTGTCTTTGGGTGACCATTTTGCAGAGCGTCAAAACTTTTTGAGCAAGTCCCGCCCATCCTCTCCAGAGCACAATTTCATAAAGTGCGCGGAACAAACGACCAGCGGACTGTGCAACGAACACCATATCAGCTTGAAGTGCGAATCCTTCGAGTTTCAACTGAGAAATGTAGGCCTGGAGGAGGACATTGGTCTTGGCAGATGCCTCATCCAAGTTCTCCTTGATCGGAATCGGAGCGTGCTCGGCGAGCTTTTGGAGCTCCAACTTCTCCTCATCTCTGACGGAGAGCAATTTGAATTCGGAACTCATTGAGAAGATGCGGAATAGGTCGATGTCGGAGCAAGTTTCGATGAGCAGTTTGTTGTATGTCTGCATTGATTCATAGGTACAGTAGAAGTGAGAGGCGATGCGTCCGAGTTCGGTGGCCTGAATGATTCCGCTTCGTTTGTCGTACTTGATGAGTCCGGCCTTGTCGAGAAGCACGCAGGCGGTGTGAATGAGATCGGCACGACGTTGTTCGAGAAGTGGGTCGGCGCGCTGAAAATTTGGAATGAATTAGGGGCTTGGAGGGGTGTTTCGTCGATAAAATTGCCTATTTTGAACATTTTGGAACTCGAAAAATGTATTTTTTCAGAAATTTTTTTGTTTACGGCCAGAAACTTTTTTTTCCTACGATGGCGGGAGAGAGTGAAAGACGCAGAGAAGCAATACTGTCTAGCTTCTCTGTGTCTCATACTCTCTCTAGCTCCAAGATTGAGCTAGAAACCATTAGACCATTTTCAAATTCCTTACCGCTTGCTCATGCGTAATTCCATAGAGTGTCGGATTCTTGAGCATCCGCACAAACAGGAAAGTGTATCCCAACCAATTCGTAGCCTCCGACACACTGCTCACAGTTCCCAAAACAATCTCCGCATTCAACATATCCGTCAATCGGGAGATCATTTGACTCTCGACTGGCAGCTGTTGATTCATCAGTGATAGATAATATTGAAGTTCCGAGTGATTCGTAATGAGAATACCCTCTCCATGCTCGTCATACTGTGGACGACCGGCTCTTCCGAGCATTTGCATAATGTCGAGAGCGCCGAGTTCGGTCCAACGTCCTTTCTCTGGATTGTAGATCTGGGTTCCCTTGATGATGACAGTATGGGCTGGCAAGTTGACTCCCCAAGCGAGGGTTGCAGTGGAGAAGAGCACCTGAAGAAAGGAATTTGAAATAGAGAATCTTTGTGGCTCAAAATTGAAATCGTAGGAAAACAGCCTTTTTTGCCAGAAAAATGACCAACTTCTCACGGTTTTAGGATGATTTCTAGCGTTCGAAAATGCTGAAATCGATCACTTTTGCTCTAAAAGGATCTCCTTACCTGAATATGTCTATCCGCGAACAAGTCCTCCACCAACGTACGATCCACACGATTCATTCCAGCGTGATGGATAGCGAATCCATACGGCAACAGATCCTTTAAATCCAGATTCTTCGCCTGCTCAGCCTCGGTTCTCAGGATCTCGGTACTAGCTGATCCTTCTCTCATGAACGCCGACAAAGTGTCCTTTTCCAGGCACGCATCCCTGATAGCTTTCGCCGTTTTCGCAGTCTCTTTTCTGGAGTGAACAAATACCAACACCTGACTCTTTCCAGCGTGCTCCATAATCTTATCATAAACCACATCATTCATCGCCTGGAATCTCTTGAGAGCCTTCTTCTCCGTAACTCCAATGTACTGCTGCTCAAGTGGCACCGGACGATAGCTGTTGTCAAAGTGGTGAAGATGTTCTGGTTTGACACGAAGAAAAGTGGCGACATCCTGATAATTGGGAAGGGTAGCTGATAGTCCCACCAGTCGACACTCATCATGATTCTGCTCCATTTGACGGATAGTTCGGACGACGATGGACTCCAGAACAGGTCCACGATCATCGTGAAGCAAGTGGATCTCATCGATAATCAGAAGGCGAACCATTTGATTATAAGCTCTCTCTCCACCTTTCCGGGTCACTACATCATACTTCTCCGGTGTACAAACGATGACTTGAGTGGCCATGAATTGCTCTTTGCTCATTTGAGCATCTCCAGTCATCTCTCCGACAGTGATTCCATATGGCTCAAGTCTCTTTGAAAAACTTCCGACCATCTCCTGCACCAGCGACTTCATCGGAGCAATATAGACGATTTTGAACTCATCCAACTTGACACTTCCGTCCTCCGCCAAGTGTTTTCCAATCTCTTGAAGCATTGTGAGCAGCGCAACGTTGGTCTTTCCGGCTCCGGTTGGTGCGCACAAGAGCAAATGTTCGTTGGACTTGAGAGCCGAGTCGCAGAGACGAGATTGAATTCTGTTGAGCGATTTGTAGCCGTCGAACGCCGGTTGTGCCCATTTCGGGAGATCTGAGATGGAGATGAGCTTCTCTCCTTCGAAGAATGGGAGTGGTTTGAGAGCTGGGACGTGGATTTCCTCGTAGGACTTCTTCTGACGACGATAGGACCCTGAGGGGAGCTCGCATCTGAAAAATGGAGAAGTTGGATTTGGGAAAAGAGGGGACATTTCGAAACCGTTGAAAATTAGGCTTGAAATTTTTAACGGTTTCGAAATGTCGCGGAGCCGAATTTCCAGTGGAAAAAGGGGTCTCTAGAGGGTGAATAACTAAGTTCTTGGGCTCAAATTTTACATTTTTCGAGTTTTTGAGCTAAAAACTTCTCCCGAAGCCAACTTTTTAGTGAAAAGCGTTTTTCAGCCAAAACCGCTCGCCAATTCGCAGTTTTGACACCTGAAACTGTCTGAATATCTACTTTCGTTTTCAAACTCTCTAACTAACCATGTGATACAAAAGAAAAATCCCCAATATCAGCCAGCACAAATCAGCCAGAGAAGGCTGGAAACAGCTCAAAAATTAATTCAAATAATGTCTATGGGACCCTCTTCCTTACCTCTTATTACTCATCAAATGAGATCCTTGAGTGAACGAGAGATCATTCAAATCCAACACTTTTCGTCCTGCCTGCCATTGTCCTGCACTGATCGCCTCATCAGCCGCCGCAGCCGCCTTCTTGGATCTTTCCGCTTCTCTTTTCGTCTTCTCCACCTGCACCACAGATCCCTCGTCGGTCTCCTGAAGGAGTGCAAGAATAGGATGGAGTTCCGGACGTGATCTCATGTCGTCTTCGATTTGAAGCCGTTCTTTCTCATTGGCCTGACGAAGAAGTGTGCAGTAGAGGACCATGAGACGATTCTGTCGAAGGCACTTGATGAATTCGAATTGATCGAATCCGAGAAGCAGGACGAGCTGATTCTCGGCGTCACGATCGTCGGCGGCGTTTTTGAGAATCCCGAGGACTTCCGTCTGCTTCTGTTGAGCGATGAGTGGATCTTTGAAGTATTTGGCGAGCGAACGTTGAATCCAATGAGCGTCGATGTCGCGTGGATGGAGGATTCCGCGTGCTTTTTGTTCGTCTTCCTGGAAAAAAAGGTTTTGGACTTAGAAAATCTAATTTTGTGCCTGAAAAGCCTAAATTTCGCCTGTGAGTCCTCTACTAGTAGCTACTAAAAGAACTGAATTATGGCTGCAAAATGATTGAAATTGAACTCAAAACAATCGATTTTGGTAACCGCGCTAAGAATTTCTGTCAGGACATACTGAGCTTAAGAATACTAGATTTAGGCACAAAACACTGAATTTCGGCTCACAAACTCTCGAATCTAAGCTTTGAAAATATAAATTTCGCATTGACTCGTGGCTTGAAAATACCGGTTTGGAGATAAAAACTCAAGATTTTTGTTGTTACTCACCGTCAAATGACCATCTCCCTTGAGTGTCGCCGTATAGTCCGTATCCACACCTTCTTCCTCCTCACTCTCATCACTTTCTCCTTTGATTTCATCGACCATTCCTCCATCATCCGAATCCTCATCTGAATCGAATTGCACATTGACACCCTCATTCTCATCGATATCGTCTCCTTCCGGCTTGTTCTCCTCCTCGATCGAGAAATCGGTGATCTTCTTTGAGAGATTCGTGAGCAGTGCGACCCGATCGTCGCTTAGTCTTCCGAGCAGCGCCTCCACTTCCTTTTTCTTTTCCTTCTCTCTGAACTTGTCGTTTTTCAGAGTCAGCAGGACTTCGTCGGCGGCTCCACACAGAACTTCTCTCGGGACGTCTCCAAGTGCGTCGGAGATGAAGGAGAGAATCACTTCGTACGTCTGCTTCGTCTCTTGTGTCCTCGGTTTGTAGGCTCCGGTGAGTTCGTGGTTGTCCACAAGCACTCCTTTGCCGAGTTGTGGAGCCTTGGAGGCGTCGTCCTTTGACTTTTTTCTGCAATTTAGGAGAGGTTTGGATTATTTTTTAGTGATTTTTCGCAATTTTAACATAAAATAATTGTCAAATGACTCTGTACCTTTTCATTTATTGAATAAAATGAAAAGAAACCTGGTCATTGTGTTAAAAAATGATTTTCCATGCATCGCAAAATACTCGAAGCCTCAGGTGGAAAGAGGAAACAAGTAGTAGTAAACATGGGTGTTTTGGAGGTGATTTTGTCTTAAAACTACCAGAAAACTTCGATTTTTATGGGGTAAACTGAGTTTTTGGACAAAATTTGATGAATTTTGCTAGTAAAATCTACCAAACTTTATTCAATGGTTTTGAGGCTTCCAGCTGCCAAAAACCGAGATATTAGTGGGAAAATTGGAGTTTTGGGCTAAATTTAGTGTGCTTTTATCATCAAAATGGCCTATTTCCCTTGTTTTTCCCTTCCCATCACCTACCCTCTCTTCTTCTGCTCCTGAATCGGAGCCTTACTCTTCAGTGCACGATCGCCCATCTTCATCCGCTTCATCTCCTTATCGGTGATTGGGAGCACCTCTCCCGTCGGCTCCTCCCGGCCACGTCGGTCGGTCAGGTTGTAATCAACCGACAGAACCAAATTCGAGTTCTGCCGGTATTCATACTGTTGTATCCTGGCCAACTCGTCGGCCATTTTTGGTTGAGTGTGCAAGGAGTTTGAGTTGCCAAAAGCCTGAAAAAATGGGGGTTTCCATGTGGAAAAAAGGCTTTTTTAAGGCCAAAAAGATAGATATAAAATCGGAATTGAACCGAAAGAGATTGGAAATCGCGATAAGAAACAAAGAATTAAAAAAAAATAAATATGTATTCACATTTTAGGACTAGATAAGTAGAAAGTGGTCATGACTAGGAGGGTATGGAATGGACATCCGGATAAATATGCAACGGGACAGCAGGTTAAAGCAAAACTGGGAGCAAACTATGTATAAAGCAGTGGGGAATAAAGAGAAGCGGAATGGGTGAACGGGGGAAAAGCTCATGGAAAATCAATAAATTAGGGACAAAAGTAAAAAAATGAGGCGAAAATTCATGAGGAATGACCGAAAAATCGATATTTTCCTTTTTTCCGGTAGGAAAGGTCATTTCTCATGAATTTTCGACCTCAGCGGGGGCAAAGAGATCATTTATTTGGCTTTCTGGGCGGCCTCGACTCTGAGCTTCACATCGTGGGCCACAACCATCTCGGCAGCAGTGTAGAGGTGGACGATGGAGATGGCAGACTTGACGAAGGCGATTGGGAAGGCGAGCAGGGGGAAGATCGACATGAAGTGGAAGCTTCCGAAGATCAGAGGGCCTGAAATATAGAGGTTTTTGGCTAAAAAAATCGAAGTGGCAGCAAAAATGGCGCGAAAAACGGCTAAGTGCCGTGCATTCCCCCAGCACTTACCAGCCCAGAAAGCTCTGATATACAGAAGAATGTAGAAGGCTTCATTGCCCCCGCACATGAAGCCCAAAAACATTCTGTCTGTATAGTACAAGTTCAGGAGCCAATTCGAGCTTTGCTTGTGGCTCGTGGCTCCTGAAAGATCCGTGGCATGGAGGTGGAGCCAGTGGGAGGCGATGTCGACCACGGCAGACAGCTGGAAATGGGGAATTTAAGTTGAAAAAAGTATTAACCCCCGTAAAATCTTATTTTCCCTTACGAACCTGGAGTAGGAAGAGATGATCCGGGAAGAGGCGACAGAGCGCCATGACCAGGGCCAGAAGAGCGCATCTGAAAATTTTTTTTTCACGTTATGCTCTTTCAATTTTTAAATCCTTACCGGTCAGTCAGCTGGTCGAGCATGGCTCCAAAACGGCTAGATTGATTGTACGTCCGGGCGGCCCATCCATCGAAGGCGTCGAGTCCGGCGCTCAATGCATAGCTGAAAATTTACATTTTGAAAATTGAATTTCAAGATTAAAAAAAAAACCAACCATATCATCGCGCAACACGGCGATGATGCCATGTAGTACATCGCGAGGATGGCCAACACAATGCGGCCGTACCCGATCAGATTCGGGTAGAAGAGCCAGACATTGTTGTTGGCGGCGGTGGCGGCGGAGGAAGAAGCGGTGGAGGATTCCATCACAAGTTACTGAATAAAAGTAATAAACTGAACGGAAATGATAAAAAATAAGAGGAAGAATTCTCGCGAAACAAACAAAAATGAGGAAGAAACAGCGCGATGTTAACAAGAGTTAACCAGAAAATGGCTCGAATTACCACATGATTTTTGACGTTTCCGACGTTTTTTTTCGATAAAAAACGACAGAAAATCTTTTATAGTAACGTCGGCACAGCGTTTCGCAGCGAGTAGAGAAAGCGAGGGTTTTTCGAAAATATAGAGAAACAGCGTGCGCAAACAAGAGAGACTAGAGAAGCGGAGAAGGTGCCTTTTCTGGCTTCTTTTGCTTAAGCTCGCTCGATTAGACTTGGTAATTAGAAAAATGGAAGGAAATGCCTTTGAAGGGGGAGGGGGAGAAAAGCTTTTAAGAGCACCGGAAATGAATTCTGCTTGGAAGAAATGGGAAAATTAGTTTTCTCAATGGATTTTAACGCGAAACTGATGAAAAAATGTGGGATCAGCATCATGAAACCGATTCTGTATTAATAAACGGATCTTACGAGTTTTTGTTGATGTTACAGTGCTTCTAGCCAGAAAAATTGGCTGGAATGGTCGGAAATATTTTTTTTCATCGATAACGAGAAAATAAAAAAAGAATAGGCCAGTTTAGAGGTTTTTTGAAGCAGAAAAACTAACCTAGCTCGATCGGAAACACATTTTTTTTATAAAGAACGAGCAAATGAAAAAAAAACTGATCAAATCAGAAGTTTTTGGAGCAGTTTTAACGTTGAACCCTACTGAAATCACGTATGCTTTTCTTTTTTATCGATTTTTCCTGTTTAAAATCATTTCAAGTAGCTTCAAGGCTACCTTTTCAACGTTTTCATCACGTTTTCGCTTTGAATTCGTCCAAATTTGGCCGTAGAACATCGATTTTAGTCTATTTTTGGAAAGTTTAGATTCCAGCGACCTCTTTTCTCTCTCCTTCGCTCATTTTTAGTAAAAACTGCTTTATTTACAAAAAATAAAAAATTAATTAACTTATTTAAGCCGAAAAGACAACAAAAATCCATTGCAAGCCAGTCAAATTCAGTGGCCAAAATCCTCTTTCGAAATTCCCGGTTGTCCGAGTGAAGTACACGGGTCTGTCTCCTCGTTCGTGGTGAGATATCTGGGAAGAGAAATGCAATGCGCCTTTAAGAAAATATTTTTTTTCGATAGAAAAAACAATAAAAATGAAAGGGAAACATAAGAAAAACCGAAAAAAATTGAAAAAGTGTAAAAATAAAATCTAATACGGGAGAAACAAGCAAAAAACAAAAAAAAAAACAGAAATAATCAAAAAAAAATGAGGGCGAAAATTATTTTAACAAAAACAACTTCACTCTGGGAAAAATTAATTGAATAGGAAGAAAAAGGTATCCTAAAGGGAATTAATTCGAAAAATGAGAAAAAAAATGGAAGGATGAATGACAAGGTAGCACGGACAGAAGAATATCGAATATTGAAGGCATTTACTTCTCCGGTTTTTTGGCGGAGCGGAGAACTCGCTCACTGGTTTCTGTAAACGAAAAATAAGTTTTGCCAACTCCATTTTTCGAAAAATCTCTTTCAATTATCTAAATATTTACCTGGCATAGCTTTTGGAGCTCTCTTCTTCTCTTTAGGGGTCGAGGAAGGTCCCGGACCAGACGTCGACGGAACAGAGGGAACAGTCGATGATGGCGTTGCTAGACCTGAAACTATGGCTTGACTTCAAGCTCAAAAATTTACTCACTTACCCAGAATCTGGTCTTCGAAACGGGCTAGCTGCTGCGGCGAGGCTTTTTCCAGTTCATCCGAAAACTTCTTCTCTAATTTGTCTTTCGCTGTAAAAAAATAATAAATAGGATACATTTTCAACCTCCATTTATCCATACTTGTGAAATCTCGGCCCGGCCCGGCAAGGCCCGGAGGCCCGGGCGGGCCGGGCCTTAAATTCTCAAGGCGCGGCCCGGCCCGGAGGCCCGGATTCAAAAAATTTTGAATTTTTTTTTCGAAAAAATTTGAAAATTTTCAGAAAATTTTTTATTTTTTCACTGAAAATTCATCAAAATAGTGTTTCATGTTTCAAAAACTTAAACTACTGTTTTTAAGGTCAATATAGCCCTGAAGCACAAAATTTGGAAATTTTTTTCCAATTTTTCAAAATTCGCGGTAATTTTCCGGGCCGAGCGGGCCTCCGGGCCGGGCCTTCCGGGCCGGGCCGGGCCCGTCACAAGTATGCATTTATCCATTCTCATTTTCAAGTACTTTTTTGTTAAATTCATTCCAGAACTCTTTTTTATCGATCCACTCTGTTTTTTTCTGTTTTTTATTGTTTTTCCCGTTTTTTATTTTCTTTTTCCATTTTTTTGAAATGGCTTACCTCTCTTTGAGATTGTTGGCTCTGAAGAAGACGAAGAAGATGCTGGAGCAGAAAAACATCAATAAATGAAGAAACAGTTCGGAAACTTACGGAAATCGGCAGACGGTGAGGGGTTCGGAGTGGCAATGTCATTTATATCAAATGAACAGTCGGTGTTCAACACCGGGAGCTTTCTCAGAGCAGCTGCAGGTGGTGTTGAAGCTGCTGAAACGAATAAAAATATTTGAAAAATAAGAATATTTGGCAGAACTACCTCTTTGAGCAACAGCAGGTGCAGTTTCGACCTTTTGATCCATGGATGTTGAACTAGAAGGTCTGGGGGTGAATGGTGGGAGAGAATAACCTGAAATTCGGTAAATTTGATGTTTTTTCTGCAGGCACTTACTTCCGTGACCAACAGGAGCAGGAGTTGAGGCTTCCTGCTCAGGGAACGTCGTCCAAGACGCGAAGAACGGTAGCTGATGAGTAGGGTGTGGTGCCGAGTCTGGTGCGGAGGGAGCTGCTGCAAAATTGGTGTAATTTTAACTTGTAACTATTTCTCACTGTACCATTAGATCCAGAAGAAACACCATTTTGCATTGAGCTACCCTGTTCTCTCTCTATAACTTCTGGATACTGTATTGGAACCGAAAATGATGGTGCTGCTGGAGGCGGACCAGTCATTGACTCTTCGTGGACGTTTGGTGGCAACTTTGGAGCAAATTCCTCGTTCCTGAGAGCTGCTCCATTTAAATCTTGAAACCCCAGAGGCGGATATGGAGGTGTTGGGAGGAGAGTGGTGTTAGCTGAAAATAGTTTTAACTCAAAAAATCATTCGATAGTAGTTTTCACCTCCAATTCTGGGGCGTGCAACATTAGTAGAGCCACTGTGGAGATTGTCTTGACTGAGGATAGGAGCATTTTTCACAACACTTTCTTCAGGAGTAGTGGAGGCTGGACGTGGTGGCGGAAGGGGTACTGGAAAATGTACTACGTTTTGAAGAGATTTTTATGAGATTATAGCTCACTTTCTGCAGTTTTTGGCAGTGCAAATTCCTGGGGAGTCGCAATCGTCTGGACAGGATAGCAGCTGGAACTGACGGGAGCTGTCGCAGCTGGGACTGATGGGGGTGATGCCTGGAGATCGGATGGCAGTGATGGAAGAGGATCTGTAACACAGTTCAAAATTATATTTTGCTTTGGAAATTGTCAAATATTTCTACTTACTATTGCTCAGAGCAGCTGAAACTGATGCCTCTTTCCTGACTCCTGATTCTTCTCCGGACGTTTCTTTCCCGAGGCTTCCAGGGTGATCGAAGGATGGTTGTGGTTGAGGACGGGGAGCTGTAAGATTTGCTATGTTTTGAAATGTTTTTCATTAAGGACAGGCTTACTCTTGGCAGGTTCAGAAGATGCTTCCTTTACAGGAGCTTCAGCATCCTGAGTCTTTGAAACTGATGCTGCTTCCGTTGGAGCAGCTGTACTGACTGCAACTGTTGGTTGCTGTGGAAGAGGGACTGAAATTCAGTTAGAAATTACTTTTTGTTAACAATAAACGCTATTATTCTTTACTTTTGTCTAGTGCCAGGTCTGGAACTGCTGCATCGGCAACAGGCTTTTCTCCTGCCTTATCTGTCTCCTGGTTTTCGGTATTTGAGCTTCCGATTCTCTCCGACCTCGACTCGGACTGTTTCAGCTCACTGTCGTCAATTTTTCTCAGCTCATTTTCAGACGACGTTCTCCTACTAAGGGTTTCTGCTTCTTTGGCCTTATCTGCAAGCTCTCGAACATGTGCTTCCGACTGCTCTCCGGACCATTCCTCCATAAGGCTTCCAGACTCCGGAGCGTCCTTCTCGACAACATACTGTTCTCTGACCTTCTCTTTCTCTGGGCTTTCAGTCACTGTTCCGACTCTTTTAGGAATCTGATCGACTGTTGCTTCTTCTGCAGGAGGAAGAACTGGTGGAAGGGGTAGAAGAGGGCCTGTAAGTTAGTTGAAAGTTGTTACAAGCAAATTCGATAATTTCTTTCCCTGGAGCGGCCTCTGGAACTAGTGCGTCATTCTCGACAACCGCCGGCAGTTCTCCGGTCTTCGCCTTTTCCGGGCTTCCAGACACCAGGGTTCCGACTCTTTCAGAATCTGGTTGGAGTATTGGACGAGGAACTGCGAATTGTACAAAATTGTCTTTTGGTATAAATAGTCAACTTACTGTTTTTCCGAGTAACTGGGACTGGTATTTCTCTGATATTCTTCTTCTCGAGGTTCCCAGTTACCGCCCTTTCAGACGGCTTGCCTTGAAGCCTTCCATTTAGAACATCTGATCGAGTCGTATGTTGGCCTGATGGAGCAAAGTCCATTGGGACTCTCTGGAAGAAAATACTTCTTAGAAGATAAATTGACACTTATTTTTCTCTTACCTGAGGAATTTGAGCTGAATGAGAGAATCCGATAGTGGGCCTTGGTGGTGGAAGTACGTGGCCACCCACAGCAACCAGATAAATTCTGTTCCTATTATTAGGAAGGCTTGGCTGTGAGCTATTCTGACCGGGTGCGGTTCTTCTGAAAGAAATCATATAACAGCTATTCTGGTGAATTTGAATTGAATACCCAGATGTCGGCAATTGAGTCTTATATAATTGAGGCGATACTCTGTCCACTGCAAAAGGTTGCCGGTGCGGGGCACTGTCCAGATGATGTCTGGGGAGGATTACACTATAAGGCGACTCGTTCCGGTGCGTTCTATTTTGAACATCTGATCGAACGGTATTTACGTTGTGAGCTATGCGAACTATATTCTTCTGATTGAATGTTACAGTTTGTCCCGGAACTCCTTCCATCAGTCCTTCTCTGCCAACAGCGCCCCAATTCATTCCCGAGCTTGTTGATTGGAATGAGTTAGGACCTGCTAGATGCACTCTGTTTCCAATGTTTGGAAAACTTTGCTGCCCGACAATCCCATTTCGATTGAAAGAGGTTTGTCTGAAATAAAGAAAACATATAACCTGAAAACCTGAATTTATCACCTTGTTGTCGCCTCATGAGACACATTTCCATTTCTTCTTTGGGGTTGCGCGGGATGTCTAATCATGTTCACGGGCAGTTTCGAAGGTTCTTTTTTATCTGAAAAAAATTATGCTTAGCAGCTAGAGGAGAGTTAAAAGTAAGAGCTCGAGTACTTAGAAGTGAACTGACCTTCATCTCGGCTTCCTTGAGCAGATTCAGTTGATGGCTTTGCTCCCGACTCTTCCTCCTTCTCGTTTGTCACTGTCTTATCCGATCCCTGTCCTTGTGAAGCGGCCGTACCTCCATTTACTATTTGTTTTGCTGGAGCACTTCCAGTGGCTTGCTCTACTCTTGGATTCTCCTTGTTCTGAGTTTCCACTGATTTTTTTTGTTCTCCTGAATGTGAGCCTAAAAAAAGATCTCCATAAGTCTGAATCAGACTGTTGTCTTTGTTTACCTTCAGACTCTCTTCGGCTCTCTTTTCTCATTTCTTTGTTGAATTGAGTAGTGTTACAAATCCTTGTTTGTATAATTACGTGTAAACCTCAGCCTTTGTTTACACATTAACCTTCTGACCTTTTCTGATAAGATCTAAGGTCAATGTAACTCTGAATTTACGCTAGTAAATTCAGTTCCGTTTTTCTCTTGAAATCTCTCTCTATTTCTCTCTTGGTCTTGGCAATAAAGAAGTTTGACTACAACTCGTGTTCCTGTCCGGCTCTCCCATACATAACAATTGGCGATCTTGGATTATGGATAAGGACGAACTCACGCAGCAAGTGGCCAACTTAGTGGCAGCTCTTCAAGCAATAGCACAAAATGGTCAACTAGCAAACCTTCCACCGACAACTCCTGCAAGCGAACCAATCAACAGCGCCAATCGACTGTTGGATTCATTGAGCTCAAGGATCCCAAAGTTTGCGTATGATCCAGAGGAGGATGTCACTTTCGAAAACTGGTGGATCCGGTATCAGGACATTGTCACCAAGGACGGTGCAACTCTCAGTGAGGACTGCAAGACGCGACTGCTGCTGAGCAAGCTGGATAGTAAGGAGTACAGTCTGTATGCCAACCGGATTCTCCCCAAGTTACCATCCGAGATAAGTTTTGAAGATACACTTAAAACCCTCAAACTCCTGTTCAAAAGCACCACGTCTGTTTTCAGACGGAGACAGGATTTCCTAAGAATCGAGTACAATGGAACGGGTATCGAGGAATACACAGGCAAAGTGCTCCGAGGATTTACATCGTCTGAGTTTAAGAAAATGAATGACGAGCAAGTATGTATTATGATTTGGATCAGTGGATTACGAGGAGAAACGTATCAGGATATACGTCTACGTGCGTTACAACTGATTGAGTCAAAGCCCGGGATAACACTGTTAGAGTTGGAAGCCGAGGTTAAGAAATTAATCGATATCAAAACCGACGCCAAATCCCTGAGCACAACCAACAACAAGTCCGCTGATATCAATGCCATCCAGAAGTTTAAGAAGAAGTCGGATAAGTCCCAGAATGCAGAGAAATCACAAAAGTCACAAAAGAAGTCACCACGTCACCCATGTCCTCGCTGTAAAGGCAACCACTGGGCAAGCGAATGTGAGTGGAAAGAAGCTACCTGCAATCACTGCAAAAAGATCGGACATCTGGAGAAGTGCTGTAGGACTAAAAAGAGAGAACTCAACCCGACGCCTAAGGTTAAATCCATTAAAGTAGATGCGGCACATTCAGCAGGAATTCATCGAATCTACAAAGCAGTCGAGGTAAACGGAAAATGCATTCCAATGCTCTTTGACACAGGAGCTGACGTGACTCTGATTAGCCCAACACACTGGAGAGAACTCGGAGCTCCCAAACTTCAGAAGACAACATTCCAAATCAAATCTGCCAACCACCAACCGATTGATGTCTTAGGATATTTCCAATGCGACTTTGTCTTAAACGGGAACGTTGGTTCGGCACCAGCATACGTTGCTGACACGGATACCCTTCTTGGAACAGAATGGATTAAAACAGACACCATCCTCTGGAATCACCTGCAGGACGCTCAGACCGTGAATGCCTTTCTCGACAGTCGACAAGATGCAGAAGATCTAAACAAATGCCGTGACAAATTGAAACTGGAAATTCAAAGTAAGTATAAACCAGTTCTCCAGGTTGAACTCGGAAAATGCACCAAGGGGAAGGCATCACTTCAATTGAAAGCCGATGTGAAGCCAGTCTTTCGCAAGGCTCGGCCGGTACCCTATGCAGCCCTTCCTGTCGTCTCCGCCGAGATCGATAGACTCATGAATACGGGCGTCATCACACCAGTTGAGCATGCAGAATGGGCCGCACCCGTAGTGGCTGTGTCCAAGAAGAACGGAACCACCCGCTTATGTGCTGATTTTTCCACTGGCCTGAATGATTCAATTGAGAATAACAACCATCCACTCCCAACAGCAGACGAAATCTTTGCAAAGCTTAATGGTGGGCTGTACTTTAGTCAAATTGATCTTGCCGACGCGTATTTACAGTGTGAAGTGGACGAGCAAGCAAAGCAGCTACTGGTGATAAATACCCATCGTGGATTATTCTGCTACAACCGATTACCGTTTGGTATCAAATCCGCTCCAGGGATATTTCAATCATTTATGGATAGACTGATCAATGGTTTGGATGGAACCTCCGCCTATCTGGATGATCTTATAGTCACTGGAAGTTCTATTGAAGAGCACAATCGCCGTGTCCATGCCGTCATGCAAAGGCTTCAAGAATTTGGATTCAGGATCAGGATGGAAAAATGCTCTTTTCTACAACACGAGATCAAGTACCTTGGATTCATCATCAACAAGGATGGGAGAAAACCAGATCCTGAAAAGATTCAACACATCAAGAATATGCCACCACCACAGAATGTAAGTCAGCTAAGGTCCTTCCTGGGTCTTGTGCAATTCTATGGCACATTTATAACCGATTTTTTCCATCTACGTCCACCACTTGATGCCTTAACCAAAAAGGATGCAGAATACAAGTGGACCCACGAATGCCAGAAGTCATTTGATCGGATCAAAGAAATCCTTCAATCGGACTTGCTGCTGACTCATTTCGATCCCAACCTCCCCATCATCGTAGCCGCCGATGCATCACAATATGGCGTTGGAGCGGTAATTTCGCATCGTTTTCCGGACGGTTCAGAAAAAGCCATCTACCACATCAGCAAGGCTTTGTCAACAACCCAGCAGAACTATTCACAAATCGAAAAAGAAGCTTTTGGACTCATCACTGCAGTTACCAAATTTCATCGATTCATCCATGGACGACATTTCACACTCCGCACCGACCACAAACCACTCCTGGCGATTTTCGGTGGTAAGAAAGGAGTCCCTGTTCACTCAGCAAATCGTCTTCAACGATGGGCCATCATTATGCTCAATTACTCATTTGACATCGAGTACATCAACACCAAAGATTTCGGGCAAGCGGACGCTTTGTCAAGACTGATTTCCGAACAGGCAGCAGCTCAGGAACCCGAAGACCACATCATTGCCCAGGTTGAGGTTGACATGACTGACAGCGTCACATACAGTCTTGAGCATCTCCCCGTCACAGCTGCAACGGTGCGTAAACATACGGAACAAGACACTGTACTGCGGGAGATAATGCAATGCTTGAAAACTGGAGTATGGCCGCGGTTCGAGAAGGGCACCGATAAATGGATCATGGCAAATCGGAAGGACGAAATGACTTGCGTGCAAAATTGTCTTATGATCGGTGAGCGTACCGTCATTCCAGCCACTCTGCGACACAAAGTTCTCAAAACACTACACCGTGCTCACCCCGGAATCGTGCGTATGAAACAACTCGCCCGGAGTTATGTGTATTGGACTGGACTCGACAACGACATCGAAAAGCTAGTCAAAGGTTGTGATGCATGCGCCCGAGCGTTCAAAGATCCAACCAAATCCACCTTGTTTGCTTGCATGACAAAAAACGTGGGAACGTGTGCACGCGATTCGCGGCCCATTGAGTAATACTACTATACTATAGACTCATATTCGAA
>GL379790.1:364665-389615 GCA_000143925.2 Caenorhabditis brenneri
AAGACTATGAAGAAGATCTTTTCTCAATTTGGCAATCCGGAAGTGCTGGTAACGGACAACGGTAGTCAATTCACATCGTCAGTCTTCCAAGAATTTTGCACTCAAAATGGCATAAATCATATTCGATCTCCACCCTACCATCCGCAGAGTAATGGGCAAGTTGAACGTTTTGTCGATTCATTTAAAAGATCTCTGATTAAATTGGAAGGAGAAGGGAACATCGAGTCAGCTGTACAGAAGTTTCTCCAAGGATATCGTTCGACTCCATGCAGTGCCAGCCCAAATGCTTTGACGCCTGCCGAAAACTTCCTTGGTCGAAAGATCCGGACCGTATTGGATCTGCTCCTGCCCACATTCTCCGACACTACTCCCCAGCGTAATGAGAAGATGGAGCTAGGATTCGATAGACAGCACGGCGCTCGTCGTCGTGAATACGACACCGGAGACAAGGTTTATGTTAAAATCAATACCAACCAGAGTACTTCCACATGGCTTCCAGGTATCATAGTTGGAAAAGTCGGACACACCATCTACGATGTCAACATCAATGGTCGAACCGTGAAAAAGCATGCTAATCAACTCCGATCCCGTGCCACGCCAACTCCCTATCCTGAATTTGTGGAATGGCTGTCCATGGAGACGAATGCTTCCGACATGTCCCCGACAACCCCGTCACCTCCAACGACACCGTCAGCGAATACACCTGCTACAGTCATCCCTGCCGTACCCCTGAGAAGATCTGCCCGGACCTCCAAGCCTGTCGTTTCGTTCCAACTGGATCCGTCCCAGAAATCCTACCACCAAAAGTAAACTCCTTTTTTCCTCCTCTCTCCACCTCTATCCTCCTCATTCTTTCAATACATACAGGGAGATGTTACAAATCCTTGTTTGTATAATTACGTGTAAACCTCAGCCTTTGTTTACACATTAACCTTCTGACCTTTTCTGATAAGATCTAAGGTCAATGTAACTCTGAATTTACGCTAGTAAATTCAGTTCCGTTTTTCTCTTGAAATCTCTCTCTATTTCTCTCTTGGTCTTGGCAATAAAGAAGTTTGACTACAACTCGTGTTCCTGTCCGGCTCTCCCATACATAACAAGTAGCACGTGGTATGCCTGCAATACTTGAGAATTCACGTTGTTCGATTTGAATTCAAATACTTAGATTATTAGAAAGCCTATTACCTTGCGAGGATTCTGGAGATGAAGTTGCGGCTTCTTTCCTAACTTCTTCTTGAATTGTAGACGTCTTCGCTTTCTCATTTCCATTTGTCATAGTGCCATCTACATTCTTCACAGCTTCTGACTTTTTTGAAGCGATAGTCACTTTTTTTGAAAATTCCTGTGGTGCCCGCTCTCCAGTTGCCATCCTTATCATTTCTGGTGCATTTTCTCTTGACTGTGAGCCTGTAAAACAACCTTTACTGGTCTTATTTATTGTGAGCAGTGTTCACCTGGTTTTTCTGAAATCTTTGGTTCCTCATCCATTTCCTTAGAAGTTTTCGAAATGACTGTTGAGCTGCCTGAGGAGTTCTGATGTGCAGAATCGTTTTGGACCTTTTTAATATCGGCACGAGCTGTGTAATCGTGATCAAGTAACGTCCAATGAGTAGGAGAAGCTAAAAAAATAACTTGGGTGAAGAATGAAAAATATTATTGGCCATAATCAGTTGTTATCAGTTTTGAAAAAAATAGAGCTGGCCAACTCTTTTCTGACTAGTTTTTGTTGCTTACCACAAGAATCGAATGTTGCAATTCGGTCCGGAGCAGCTGCTTGACCACTGTCGATGGCATCGGTGAGTGGTTGAGAAGCCTGAAAAATCGACTTGTTAAAACTAATATTTTTTCGGTTGTGGTACTTACATCTTTTGTCTGAACTTCTGAAGTGTTTACACGTTCCCCTTGATCTTCTTCGGAACGTTTCGAACGCTTTTTGTGGGGTCTTCCACCATGGCACTGAAAATAAAAGTTTAGTCAATTTCATGCTGGTTTTACTAACCTCCAGACCCTCTTCTGAAATTGCTTTCAGTTCAGAATACAGATTTGCGAGTTGATTGTCGAGTGCTTTCAGTTCTTGGATCACTGTATTTTGCATCTTTTCCTTCTTTTCAAGAATATCTTGAAGTCCAACTAGCTCAGCTTCCAGCCTGTTTATCGCTTCTTCATCAGAACTGCATTCTCGAATTTCTTCTTCCACTTTTTTCAAAACATCTAGCCAGTCTTCAGTGTCATTGAAATTAAATTCGGCGAGCTCGTTTCCGATTTTCATCTTTCCAAGTTCGGCCTCCATTCGGTTTTTGGCTTCTCTTCCTCTTTCCAAGTTTTTGTCCTTTTTTGCTTGAAGATCTCTTTTCCTCTTCTGACACATTTCACTTTTTTCTGCAATCTCCTTGTGAATTCTATCTACTTCAGTGGACAGATTTGCTTTTTCATCGAGTTTCTTCATGCTACTTTGGCTGACCTCCTCAATTTTTCTGTTGTTTTCCGCCACCTTTTTGATACGATCTTGTAGTCTCAACTGTTCTGAAATAGATAAGGTCTTATTAGCCAAGCTAAGTAGTCAACTTACTTTCTCGTTCGTTAACAAGGTTCTTGGACGTGTCTGGCGGGACATCAGTGTCGGATGATTCAGAACGGTGACGGGATCGTTTCCTGGATTTCTCTGGAATTTCTAAGCTTGGAAGTTTTTTTGCCATGCATTATGGAGTCTATTGAAACACAAAACATACTTTCCTGCTCCACAGAGTCGAGGGTTGGGAAGATCTTCTCGACATTTTCCTGTTTGGGTGGCTCCGATCGAGTTTCTGGCACGGTTGCGCAGTTCGTTGGTGCTAAGACAAGTTGATAGCTTTTCATCTCATGCGCAAAAGACTTGTTGAGTTCTGGAAAAAAAACTAGTTGAAATTAGAAAGGAACTCAAATGCTCCAGAAATAAGGTTCACCGACGGAGCGTAGGCTTGACCACCCACAAAGAAAATGGGAAGAGAAAAACTCTCTATCTTTCTGCGACGGAAAAAAACGAAATGTATCGAAGGGGTGTGAGAAGAAAGGGAGGTTAGGGGTCAAATGCATGAAGATGGTTGTGGTAAAATGCTAAGTAAGCGCATAAATATGGAGCTGTTAATGATAAGAGAGAAAACTTCCGGCAAATCAGAAAATGGCTGATTGGGTGAGCTTGTGACCAAAATTCAGTATATGAAACCTAACTCTGGCTGATTTTAGCTCAAAAACTTCAGTTTTTCGACTTTTAACGCAGTGAATCATGTGTTTGGCCGGCAAAAAGACTAAGAAAACAAAAAAGAAAGGAAAGTTTAGCGGTTGTTGCCAGTTCAAACCCAATAACTTAATCTCCTGATCAAATGTTACCTATGAATAATTGGAAATAGGCTAAGCGTTTCCTGTGAAATGGATGAAAGTTACAAAAAAATACTCAAAAATGAGAAATAGGAAACGGAAAAGGAAATCGTGGCTTCCATATCATTTTCGTAAACGAGAGACAACAAGAAGAAGCGGAGAAAAAGACGACAAAGAAAAACCACGAGAGAGAAGCGGAGAAGTAATAGAGACAAAGGTGTTGAAGGAGAACGCACCGTTGTGTGTGATTCAATGCAAAATAGAACAACAGGAAAAATTTTTCATTGAGACAGGATGCGCCTGATTATCGGTAGAGAACGATGAGAATTACTAGGATTCTGAAGCATAACTTCCAAAGTTGGGTCAAAATACACAGTCCTAATGAATACAGTACTCCAATTTAGGCTACGTTCTTCTCAGGTATCATTCTTCCCAACCAATCACATCAACACGACATTCCAACACCTCACCACTACTCACGATTGCACTATTAGAAATGATGTCATTATGGGGAGATGCTGTTCTCTGCATCTCCTTATAACTTACATTGTCTTTTACCTCTCTCTTTCTGCTTCACGTGTCCTTCGGTAGAAGACACCAGGGACTAACTTTCGGGAGAAGAGAGAAGGGATCAAACAATCAGCAGCGAAAAATTTTAATTGGATAAAATATATTGATCAAAAGTTTAAGATAAGGATGTCAGCAATAGCAGAAAACGGAATAACATCATTAGGAGGTAAGGTTCCGAATCAGTTGATTAAATATCAAGAATCAAAAATATCAAAAAATCAGTAGTTTTTATAACGTGAACTATCAATAATATCAATTATTGATATTTTGATATTAATCAATATCAAGAACAACTGATTATCAAGTTGATTTGATATTTTTCCCGCGTGTGGAATTTCCGTGACCTTATCAACTATTTTTTGGGAAGCTTTAGTTTTGCCAGCAGGAAAGAAGAGTTTTCAATGTATTTTTTTACTTGATAGGTTTTTCGCTGTTGTCAAGAACAGAGAAAGAGATAAAGTATTCCGGATTCGAATTGCAATCCTATGGATTCAAGAGACAGTACCAAATGTGAAGATGTTCAAGCTTTTGACCTCATTTCTTCGTTATTTCTTTGAAATTCTGTTCACTCAATTACTTGAAAACTGCTTTCAAGATTTTGATAACGCAAAAAATCGTAATTTATGTCGCCAATACTGCAAACCAATCCACAACAGAGAAAAATATAGAAATGCTTGCTATTATAACCAATTCAGATCATTTTTGCTTGTGAAAAAAATTTCTAAAAATTCTTTTCCTAATATCAAAATATCAATTTTGATATTTTTGATATTTTTGATTATGTTTTGATTAACAAAAAACATAAAAATTGATGAACTTGATAATTTTGATTATAACGTAAAAAATGAACAGTGGTTTTTTGATATTTTTGATAATCATTTCTACCGAAATATTAGTTGATTATCAATCAGTGAATATTGATTCGGAACCTTATTAGGAGGCATCGAAAAAAAATTAAAAAAGGCAAAACAAATGATAAAAAGTTGAATGAACAAAAAGGAATTATGCGTGTAGCACTACATGTAGATTTCGGAGAGATATTGAAACATTGAGGTGTCCGAAACTTTAAAAAATAACAAATATTAAAATAAAAGAAAATGCAAGATTGCGGCGCGGTCTCAACCTCTAAACCCCGCCTCCGACTCTGCCCACTCGTCAGGGGAATTTACAGTGGAAAAGTGGAAATTAAAGAACTTCAAGAACTCGGAAAACACTGAATTTTTTTTTTCGAGATTTTCAGGATGAATTTTGATAGGAAATATTGGAATATGTTTAATAAAAAATGTTTTCTAAATATTCAGTTTGAAAATTATGTTGTGGTGTCTAGTTATATCCAACTGGATTGTTTCAAGAAACTCTAGAGCAAACCATCATGAATATCACTTTTGGTGTCACAAGATTTCAGAAAAAACTAAAAAACAGGTGTTTGCAAATACAATTCCAATATCATCAACTTTTTCCTCTCGAGATGTTCATCAAAAACCTAATCTAATCATAAGAAGTGTTACTTTTTGGTTCATTCGGTAAATATATTTTTCAATGGACTCCTTCAATTTGCTGACAATGCGATTTAGAGCAAGAAAGAGAAGGGGGCAGACTTTCTTTTTGTTTTTTTAATGCAAAACCGAGAGCCCTCAAACCGTCATTTTGTAAAAAATGAAAGTTTGTGAAAAAAAAACGGAAAGAAAAGACCCAACTATCGATACACCGACTCATCCTTTGGCCACTCTCCTCCTCATGCTCATAATCCGGGTTGACCTCTTCATTAAGTGACTTCTTCCTCCTCTCAACACGGTGGTCGCGTAATAAGAATATGTTTGGTGGCGCTTCCTATCAGCATTCTGAATGGTGGAATCTGGGCGTTCGCACATATTTGTATTTGCTTGATATGTAGATCTGGAAAAAATTAGAATGAGCAAATATCCGGAAGCAAACTTAGTACGGAACTAAACTTCAAAAGTATTGAAAAAAACATCGTACTATCGATCTAATAACTCATCCTCGCCCTTTTATGCTCATAATCCGGGTTGACCTCTTCATCAAGTGACTTCTTCTTCCTCTCTACACGGTGGTCGCGTAATAAAAATGTGTTTGGATCGGTAGAAAACGCCAGCTGCCCATGTTGCGCAACAGAGAGTGATCAAATCGACCCATCTCATCATAACATAATATATACAATAAGGTACAAGTGAGTGTAATACGATATCTGCGATTTTTATTGAGAACAAGTTTGGAATATTGAATTTTAGCTTAGAAAAACAACAGAGCAAGAATACAGAACTGAAGCAACAAGGAGTCAAGGTTATTATGAAGCAAATGAAACACTCTTCAACAAAAGTTGAGACATAAGTTCCGGATCCATCTGACTAACATCTTCTCCAGCGATCATCTCCTTGTAATCCCTGTATGTTCTTATCTCATCGATGATCTTTTTCTGAAAACCTTTTTCAGTCTATTTCCCTAGAAGGTGGTCTTACCATTGCACAGTTGTACCTCAAAAACATTTTAAACTTCTTTTTCAAGCTCTTCTTCGAGTCCTTGATAAGAAAATCTTCACATTTCTCTTTCAAAATTCCAGTTTCGTATTGATCTGCAAGCAGAAGGAGCCCTTCAACTGTATCATCTGAAAAAAATACTCTGGATTTTGCTAAACGCTGCAGTGACCCTACCAGTGATCGATGGCTGAAGGTAGAGAAACTCCAGATAGTTTTGCATATCAAAGGGATCAACTCCTTTCAAAGTGATCTCACGCATATTGGCCTCCTTGTATGTAGGCTCTCCATTTGGGGAAAATTTTGCCCGCCCGCGCCCGCCCGGGCGGTTAATCAATTACCCGCTTTTACCCGTCCGCAATCTGCCGTCGCGGTGTATGCGGACAAATCGCCATACTTCACGCGCAGACAAATGAAAATTTTATATTAATTCTATGTTAATATATTAATTTTTTACATGTTCTATTCAATTTCTCCCAATTATTCTGAAGAAACAACAACACTAAACCTCTCTCAGCCTTACATCAATTCGGTTCAAAGGAGAGCCCATTTGCAACAGTTTTGTCGGATACATTTTTTTTCTGATGCGCTGGCATCGGAACTACTGATGTTTGACGAGTTTTGGTCCATTTGAGAAAAATCTGAATGCTTTTATGTGTAATTTCGCAGAATTTCCAGAATTAATATGAAATTTTTATTTGTCTGCGCGTGAACTTTGGCGATTTGTCCGCATACACCGCGACGGCAGATTGCGGACGGGTAAAAGCGGGTAAAGCGGGTAAAGAATTACCCGGGCGGGCAACGGGCACCCGCAATTTTTTTACCCACGTGGAGAGCCTACTTGTATGGACCCAAGAACATAGCCTTGAAGTACTGCGAGTGAGCCGAGAGGGTCTGTAACAATCAGGCGATGGGAGAAAATGTAATTTGAGAACTTACGTATTTTGACACGTAGAATTTTTGATTGCGAACAATCAATATCACATCTGACACATCTTCCATAGCAGTATCGAAACTTCTCAAAACTTTTTTTCCTAATTTGGCCATTTCATTAATTCTAATTTCGAATTGTACAATAAAACTGTTATGAACAAGGAAATCGGAGATCGATTCCCATTTTATAAGCTTTGCCCATCCATTTGAGTAATACGGAGGGTCTTCCATAGCTCTCATGGCTAAGATGTCGTGTTGTTTGTTTCCAAGTGTTCTAACACGGCCTTCTAAGCTCAAGTGCCACTGCCTCGGAGCATTCTTCTCATCCAAGTACAATCCAAGATAACCATCACGTCGTACAATTCTTAGACAACTACAAAATTCTTTCATTTCATTGAAAACGAGAGCAGGAAAGCTCACAAATTCAAACCGAAATGGTCTTCGTTATGACCGCAGTGATACTCTCCATCTGCCATGCTGATTACATTATTGAAGGTGTGCTTCAGGATAAAACATTTCGGCGAAATCACGGTTTGAGGTGTTTCGGGTCTCGGAACGGGATCATTTTGTACTTCTGGACTCGCATCTGGATTTTCAGGAGCTAACTTTTTAGCAGCTGAAGTGTTGCTATTGCTCTTCCCAACTCGCTTTTGTCCTCTTGCCATTTTTTTTTTGAAAAGAGAAAAAAAAATAAGATTTTACACGGGTTTCTGGACCAAAAAACTGCCAACAAGAGTGACTGGAGTAGAGGGATGCAATGCAAAATCGATGGTCCTGTTTTGGGCAAAGGCCACCTGGAGAGTAATAGAAAGTGACGAGATGACGTATGGGTTTCTATGCGGGCGCTCAATTCGCCCGCCCGCTGCCCGCGCTCGCTCGTTTTCACGCCCGTTGAACGACCGCATGTCTCGCCTCTTTGTGTGTCGAGCGCCTCGCTGCATTCATGGTGTTCTGGCATGAACATTCATTTGAAGAACTTCTCAAAATAGTTTTTAAAAAAGTGAAAATTAGTGTTGTAAGATAACACAGTAAATACATTTGTTTTCTGTAAACGACTCTCGATATTAGTCATTTCACCAAACCCAATTGGTTTTTTTTTGTTCACACTCGAATTCAGATACAAATTCAGATAGTCGAATTCAGATAGTTTCTAGGAATACCGGGTGAATTCCTAAAACATGTGAGAATATTTTGAATATTGTTTGAGCAAAAACCAAAAACATACCGCCTGTTTGGACTCGAACCCTTGTCTCTTCTCTCTGAAACAGGGCAAGCTTGTCGGGCGGGCTGCCACTTCACCAAACCTGCAGCGCGGGCGCCGCTAGAAAGTAGGCTAGAAAATAGTAGGGGGCGCTTGCGAGCGGTCGGCGGGCGATCGCCGCCCGTTTCCTCACCGCCTGCATGGAATCCCTAGATGACGTATGACAGATAAAGAACCTTTTGGGGGAAATTGAACCATTTGGAAATTAAAATGCAGAGAGTGAAAAGAAATATTTATTCATTGTGGTATTTCAGAGATATTTAACGAATTCGGGGACGATTTGATTGAAAAATTCACGTGTTAATTTTTTTAGGAGATAAGTTGGCCATCTTCACCAAAAGCTCAGCCAAAAGTTTCAGATTTGACGTCTTATTTCATTGATAAACTTTTCCTGGAAAAACTTTTTCAGATCATTTTCCATAGAACGTTTGCTTACCATGGCGCAGTTGTACTTTCGAAACATTTGGAACTTCTTTTTCAAGCTCTTATTCGACTTCTTGATTAGAAATCCCTCACACGACTTCTTCAAAACTCCAGTATCGTATTGATCTGCAAGCAAGAGGAGTCCTTCCACCGTTTCGTCTGAAAACAAGTATTCTGGATTTTGCTGAAAACTGTAGTGACTCTACCAGTGATTGATGGCTGAAGGTAGAGAAACTCGAGATAGTTCTGCATGTCAAATGGATCCACTCCATGTAAAGTGATCTCTGGCATGTTGGCTTCTCTATATGGCCCCAGGAGCAGTGCGTTGAAATATTCAGAGTGGGAGGCGAGTGTCTAAAAAGATCAGGTAATGAGAAAATATATTATTTGGATACGTACCAATTTTGAGGCATAGAACTTTTGGTTTCGAACAACTAGCACCACATCTGACAGGTATTCCATACTTGCATCAAAACTTCGTAGCACTTTCTTTCCAACTTTAGCCATTTCATTAATTCTAATTTCAAATTGTACAGTCAAACTGTCATCAACAACTTGATCTGGTCGCGAATCCCATTTGTTGAGTTTCGTCCATCCAAGTGAAAACATCGGTTTGTCGTCTATTGCCCTATTGCCAACCAACTCCCGTTCTGTTTTTCCGAATATTGTCAGACGAGCTTCCATGTCCACGTGCCACTGTCTTGGAGCATACATCTCGAATAAATGCAATCGAAGAAACCCATCACGACGCGCCATTGAGATTGATCTACAAAATTCGTAGTTTTAATTTGAAAAAAAAAAACAGAAAGACTAACAGAGTCAAACCGAAGTGATCTTTGATAGGGCCAAAACGAGTCTCTCCCTCTGCCATACTGGAATAGTTCCTGAAGGTGTGTTTCATGACAAAATATTTCGACGAAATCACATTGTGAGATGATACGGGTCTCGGAACTTCAACATTTTGTACTTCCAAGTTTTTGGGAGCTGAAGCATTGCTATCTCTTTTCCCAACTTGCTTTTGTCCTCTTTCCATTTTTCCCGAAAAAGAAAAATAAGGTTTTGCACGGTTTATGAACGAATAGACTGCGAACGAGAGTAAATGGAGTAAGAGGGTGCAAAGCAAAATCGATGGTTCTGTTTGGGGCAAAGGCCACCTGGAGAGTAATAGTAAGTGACGAGATGGCATTGGATAGATAAAAGAACCATCTGCTGGTCCTCATTTATCGTCTCGCTCAGTGTATGTTGTGTCATTTTCAAAAACGTTCGCATTCTTTTTTTTTCTAGACCAACTATTCCTTTTATCGCCTTTCGTTTCAGGTAAACTTCAAAGAAAAAATGCCAGAAGCTTCAAAAAGAGGAAGACAAAGCAGTAGCTCTGATGACTCTCCGGCCGCTAAGAAAACAGCTCCGTCGAGCACATCATCTGAGCCAGAGAGGGTAAGTTTTTTTTTCAAGGAGGCATATCAAGCAAAATGATATAATTAACATGCTCACCTTGATTTTTATTTTTTCCAGACTGTCCAGCCTCCCGTTATCCCCGCAAAAGTGTTTCGGTTGAAACACGTTTTCGAAGAAATCTCAACTTTGAGAGACGATGAGGATTATGATTCTCATGATTGGGAAGATTATTTTGGTTTGGATTGGTGAGCTTGCAAATTTACAAAAACCTTTTTGTATTATGACAACATTTTCTTGGGGATTTTTTTAAAGATTTACAAGCCAAATCTTTTGAACACATTTTATACAACCGACATTTCTTATGATAATTCAGTACACAAAAGGAAGAAATTTAAAAATTTCAGGCGCATCGTTGTGACCATAACCGATGATAATTTGTCAGCCTACGTTGAAGAAAAATCTGAGGAGATGTGTATTGAAGGTGTACTAAAGTTTGATCTCATCGGACGTAATGCTGATTCCACTGAGAAGAAGCTTTCTGTGATATCGATTATCGACAGAGAAAATGAGCCCTTCACAAATATTGGGCCTAGCCAAATGATTGAATGGGAAAAGCTCGAGGAGTACACTGTCGATGACAAGTTAGAAATACACGTCGAAGTTCGTATCAGTTATATGGCAAAGTTCGAATCCAACGATCCAAGCAAGTTCGATTCGTCGAAAAGTAAGGTGTCCGACTGTATCTTGGTGGCTCAGGATCAGAAGTTTCATGTGTCCAGATATGTAAGTTAAATTTTCTAAAATTATATAATTGCCTAGACATTTCAGTTTCTCGCCACCCATTCCCCCTACTTCAAGGCACTTCTTCTGGGGCCCTTCAAAGAGGCAAACCTGCCAGAGGTCCAACTTCCGGGACTGGATCCTTATGACGTGGAGAACTTCCTTCGAGTCATTTATGGTTATCAAGCCATCAACGGTATGAACACCAGTATTCAAGAAGTTTACTAAATTAATGTTTTCAGATGAGAATGTTGAGGGAATTCTACTGATTGCAGAAAAGAACGATACCCCAATCATCAAGGAGAAGTGCGAGAAGTTTCTTGTGAAGGATTCGGAGAAGTCGATGAAGAAAATTTTCGACATGTTCTTGAAGTACAATTGTCACATGGTAAGTAGGGTCTCCATTTGGGTAAAATTTTGCCTGCCCGTACTTGCCCGGGCGGGCAAACGTTTACACGCGGGTAACCCGTCTTTTTGTCTGTGATTTACCGTAGCGCTGTTTGCAGACAAAAATGCAGAAAACACGCCGATTGAATAATTGTTTCCGACTGAAAATCAGAAGAAATGGACAGATTTCACGAATTTTTAATCAAAAAACTGTTTTAGTTATTATACTCTTCTTTTTTCCCGTATTTGTAACAATTCATTGCGATTTACTGAAAATTTTTACTGAAATGCGCGTAATTTCTGGCGCATGGTCCGTAAACACTGTCACGTCAAATTGCCTACGGGTAAAGCGGGCGGGCGCGGGTGAAAGTTTGCCCGGGCGGGTAACTGGCGCCTGCAATTTTTTTGCCCACGTGGAGAACCTAATGGTAAATGATTCTGAGATATTAAAATAGTAGACACCTCTGGTGGGTTCGAACTCAGGGCCGGACTGACGCATCTTTGAGTCCCACGGGAGGAAAAAGTCCCTGAAAAGCCCCGTAGATCAAAAAAATTGTTTCAGGACAAGATCATCAACGAAATCACAACTCTCGACGAGTACAAGGAGGTGATTGGTGGAGATATTGACAGCTTCGATCATGAACTGGCCAAGAAATTGTTGAAGAAGGGGGCTGAGATCTTGTTGGTTTAGCAATTTTCTTTGTGTGAAGTTTTCTCGGCCTTGACGATTTTTCCATTTTTCTGTTTATTTTTTGTTATACCATGTTCGCTCTCATTTTCTCCTAATTTTTGTTTTTTATTCTTCGGATGTTACTGTTTTCATTTTTTCATAAACTGTTTTATGTTTTTCGCTCTGTTTTGTACTTTTTAGATGTTTCTGTCCTACTCAGAAGGTCTCTTTATCTATTGAAATACGTTCTATTATTGTTAATACGGCGGTGTTTGGAGTTAAGGACATTGGCCGTGGCCGTCAGCGTTTGCATTTAGGCGGCCACCCCCAGAGTTAAGAAAAGAGGGACCTCCGTTTCCTCTCGATTTTTTGCAATTTTCTTGAGTTTCTTTTTTTATTTTTCTAATTTTTCAAATTTATAATTTTTATTACCATTTTCTACATATTTTCAGAACAAAATTCGATCTGAAAAATTCAAAAAATGTATGTTTCCAAGTTTTCTGTTGCTTTTGCTCTGAAAGTATGTAGAAAATGATACTAAAAATAATAAATTTGAAAAATTAGAAAAATAAAAGGAAAAACTCAAAAAAAAGAAGCAAAAAATCGAGAGGAAACGGAGGCCCCTCTTTTCTTAACTCTGGGGGGTGGCCGCCTAAATGCAAACGCTGACGGCCACGACCAATGTCCCCAACCCCAAACACCGCCGTATTCACAATACTCTCTTATCTTATTCCCAGGTAGCCTTTGCACCAATAACAAAAGTCTAAGTGTTGTGCTCTCAAAACACAGAATTCTACTTGAAGAATGGCAAAGAGAGGACAAAAGCAAGATGGAACAAGCGATGCTTCAACTGCTAAAAAGCCTGCTCCACCGGTTGCGAGTTCGGAAGTACAAAATGTTGAGGTTCCAAGACCCGAACCACCTCAAAATGTGATTTCGCCGAAACATTTTGTCCTTAAGCACACTTTCGCAAACGTCTCAAGTTTGGAGGAGGGACAGTATCGCCTTGGTTCAATCGAAGATCACTTTGGTCTGAATCTGTAAGTTTTCTTGCTTTCAACGAAATTAAAGGATGCCGAAAGGGAAAAAAATGAACATGTCTCATGTGAAAATATTCACTACGAATAACCATGAAACGATAGTGTTATTGATGAAAAATGTCAAGTTCTTGAGTTATGACGTTTCCAAAGTCCAGAACTTTCATATACCGTAAATACTGTTATAGAAGCCCATGGTCTTCTATTTTTCAAAAGGGTCCTTAGGGTGGGTCTTAATTACAGGTGTGCTTCTATTACAGGGTGGCTTCTATTTTTCAACCCAATTTTTGAAATAACAAAGTTTTGCGAAAACGTCGAAAATAGTGCAAAAATGCAAGTAATGTTACGAAAAACCACACCAAAAGTGGGCTTCTATTGAAGGGTGGGCCTCTATTAGAGGGTGGGCTTCTATTTTTAAAGGGGTCCTCAGGGTGGGCTTATATTACAGGCGGGCTTCTATTAAAGGTGGACTTCTATTACAGTATTTACGGTATGTCACTTCCTAGTGCAACCGCTGCGTGTCGAATGGGTTGCAGTTTTGACTCACTTGGGTTCAAACCACACATAGCTTTTTTGTTTTTTATTTTCTCGAAAAGTATTATTTAGTATTTTCTGATGGATTTCAACTTTTTTCAATTCATTAAAGTTCACTTTTCCATAAAATCGCCAGAAAAGCTGAGTGTCGTCAATTAAAATGCCAGGTCCTCAAGCGAGTGTTTGCAGACAATTCTACGAAAAATTCTACAAAATGTTGACTACCGTACTCCCTTTCACCCTCCTTTAAATAATTTTGTAGGTGTCTAAATATTGCACGTCGTGATGAGCATCTTGAAGTGTATTTGGATGAGAAGAATGCTCCAAAGCAGTGGCACTTGAGCTTGGAAGCGCGTGGGAAAATATATGAAAGGAAAGAACATGAGATGGTTGGCAACAGGAAAATTGAGGACCCTCCGTTTGTCTCATATGGATGGAAAAAACTCTGTGAATGGGAGACACTATCCGATTTCATTGTGAACGACAGTTTGACAGTAGAATTCGAGGTTCGGATCAATGAAATGGCTGAAGTAGGAAAGAAGGTCCTGAGAAGTTTTGATGCGTCTATGGAAGAGGTGTCAGATGTGGTGCTAGTTGTTCGAAATCAAAAGTTCTACGTTTCCAAATACGTGAGTTTTCAAATTATATATTCTCACATTGCCAGATCTTTTCAGACACTCTCTTCCCACTCACAGTACTTCAAATCTCTATTCTTGGGGCCATATAAGGAGGCCAATATGCCAGAGATCATACTGAATGGAGTGGATCCCTACGACATCCAGAACTATTTGGAGTTCCTCTACCTACAACCGTCAATCACTGGTAGAGTCACTACAGTCTTCAGCAAAATCCAGAATATTTATTTTCAGACGAAACGGTGGAAGGACTCTTCTTGCTGGCTGATCAATATGACACTGGGATTTTGAAGGAGAAATGTGAAGAATTTCTTATCAAGGACTCAAAGAAGAGCTTGAAGAAGAAGTTCAACATGTTCCTGAAGTACCATTGTTCCATGGTAAGGGAGCCGTATATGAAAATGTACTATAAATGGATTTTCAGGAAAAAATCATCAATGAGATGAGATCAGCCAAAGATGTCAAGGAAGTGATCGATGGAGAAGACGTTAACGAGATGGATAAGGAACTTTTGGCTCAACTTTTGGTGAAGAGTGTTTCATTTGCTTAAGGATTTTTTACTACTTCAATTTCTATAACTTGTTATGTGAATTTCTTTAATCAAATTATCGCTAAACTTGTTGAGTTTCTTATGAAAAATATGAGGAAAAAATATCAGGAAAATACAACAGGTTGGACCGGCCCCATCGCTACTCTCCTCGTAGTGTGTGCTATTTCGCTCCCTCAGACGTCGGAATGAGGCGCGGTTCAACCTTTTTCTACTAGCAGATGAATACGCGCCCCATTGACGACGTCGTCCGCCACGTTGAAAAAACTCACCCAGCAAGTGCTCCCAGCCCAAATAGCCTAGCTTGTTCAATGTGGCGAACGGCGTCATCAATAGAGCGCGTATTCATCTACTATATGAGGCTAATAACAATAAATGAATATTTGTTTTAACCCTCTGTATGTGTTGTTCGGCGCGAAGGTCATACGATTTTCGAGTTCTGAGTAGGACGCAAAAATTTTGAATCTACAAGACACAGTTTATTGAAAGAGCATAGTGAACACAGTAATTTCCAAATAATAATAAAAAAAATAAAGCGAAAAATGGTATCCACGACGAAATTATCATCTCAACAAAATCTCCGCCGACTTCATCAACAACCTCTTAGCAACTGCCAGATCATAACGCTCAAAGTCTCCATTAATCACTTCCTTGTACTCATCGAGAGTTCTGATTTCGTCCATGATCTTGTCCTGAAACCATTCTATTTTTTTTGGAAAGGTACGAATGGACACTCACCATATTACAATGAAACTTCAAGAACATATCAAACGTTTTCCCAATCGATTTCTCCGATTCCTCCAAAAGATACTTCTCGCATCTCTCCTTGATGATTGGGGTATCGTTCTTATCCGCAATCAGGAGCAATCCCTCGACATTTTGATCTGAAAACATGGAATTTTTCAAACTTCAGGGCTATTGGTAATCATACCATTGATGGCTTGATAACCATAAATGACTCGAAGGAAGTTCTCCACGTCATACGGATCCAATCCCGGAAGTGAGACCTCTGCCATTTTGGCTTCTTTGTAGGGCCCCAGAAGAAGCGCCTTGAAGTATGGAGAGTGAGTGGCGAGGAACTGAAATTTCTAGGCAATTATATAATTTCTGAAAACTTAACTTACATGTCTGGACACATGAAACTTCTGATCCTGAGCCACCAAGATGCAGTCGGAGACCTCACTTTTCGACGAATCGAACTTGCTTGGATCATTGAATCCCATCTTGGACATCCAGCTGATCCGCATCTCGACTTGAATTTTCATACGGTCATCAATTGTGTATTCCGATAGCTTATCCCAACTCAACATGTCCTCACACCCATAATTTGTAAAGTGTCCTCTATTAAATTTCACTATCACCGAGAAGTTCTTCGCATCACGTCCACACAAATCGATTCTTATGTCACCCTCCATACACCACTTCTCAGATCCCTCAACCATGTAGACTGATAATTGATTCTTGGTTCGGGCTACGGAAACGGTCCTGGAAATGTTTTTTGTTGGAGATCAAAAAAAAGAAACAAACTTACCAATTGAGACCAAAATGATCGTCCCAATCTTCAGAGGTAATCTCACCGCCTTCTGGCAAAGTTGAGACATGTTCAAAAAGATGCTTCACAACAAACACTTTCGCCGGGATAATGGGAAGTTGGGTGGTCTGGAAAAAAAAACAAAAAAGTTTGACCTCGAGTGGATTTGAACCCTGGGCCTGTCTGATATAATGCTAGAGCGCTACCGACTGCGCTAAGCGGCCGGAGAGATAAGAGGACTCTAATTGTCTATAAGCGCCGGGAGTTTTGCAGTATAGACTGCAGCGCTGGTCGCCGACGCGTCTTGTTGAAGCAAGTGCGCTCTACTAAAATTTCACAGCAGCAAATTTTTCGGTAGAGCGCGCTTAAGCAGAATCAAAACTCACCTTAGTTGTGCTCGACGGAGCTGTTTTCTTGGCGGCCGGAGAGTCATCAGAGTTACTGTTTTGTCTTCCTCTTTTCGAAGCTTCCGACATGTTTCGCTTGAAGATTACCTGGAAAAAAAAGTTGTAAGAGGAATAGTTTTTATCAAAAAATCAGAAACAAAGAATGACGACGGTTTTGGGAAGAAAGGGTGAGAGTGAGAGAAAGAGAAAGAGAAAGAGAAAAAGAGTCGACACAAAAAAAAATCGATAGAGAGTGACCCCTCTGTACGGGAAAATAGACGAGTGACGTGTCAAAGAAGGACGCGTGTCCATGATGAGCAAGCGCGCTCTACTGCGAATGTCCCTATTCTCGTCATTTTTTCTCAGAAAGTTGCCTTATTTTGTCGATTTTGAAAAAAAAACGGGAAAAAAATTCCGAAAAAAAATTCATGTCGGTTTACGATAAACAATGTACGTCGTCCGGGATAGTGGAGTGTCGTACCGGTGAAGGTGAGTGACGCCAGAATATGAACAATTCGGAAGGAAATTCTTGAAGGAAATTCTTGAATTCCGTCAGTTTTGGGAAGCGGAGCCGGAGCACATTGCTACTTTTTTTGTTTAGGGCAAAAAATCGAGTTCTTCTACCCATGAAGATGATAGGAACATGGTTTTTGTAGAGCAAGAGCCATGAAAACGGTCGAACTTGTGTCCAGAACAAAGTTTTATATGAATGATCGTGGTTTTATTGTGCAGGAAAAAAACCCAGAAAATCGGTTTACAGAAAAAAAATGTCGACGGAAGAAGTGGAAACGTTCCAACAGATACCGTAAAGCCTATAGTAGAGGTAGGTACACCTGCTGCTATAGGTTCAGGGCAGCATATCTCCGTTGTCTTTAGAGATATCGAAAAGTAGTCAACTGATAAAATGTTAAAAATGTTTTGATAAGTATTTTGTTAATTGACCACATTTTGATAACTCTAAGGACAACCGAGATATACTGCTCTGAACATACGGTACATGAAACGGTATATTTGTCTTAAAAATCGGAAGAAAATTCTCAAAATCCTTAAAAAATCAATCCAAAACAACAACATCACATTTGCGTAGAAGTTCCTTCAAAACTTTCTTATCCAACTTCTCGAGATCTTCAGATGGAATTTTTTGAAAATCAGATTTTGACTTCAACAAGGCGGGTATCATTTCCTGAAATTTTTTTCCTATTGGCTATAGAAAATTGCAACATACCTCCTCCAAATGATACTTCAAGAACAATTGAATCTTCTTCTCCACGGATATCCACGACTCCTTTATCAGAAACTCCTGACACTTCTGTTTAACGACTCCAGTGTCATTTCCATCAGCAATCAAAAGAATTCCTTCTATAGACCGATCACTGATTGCAGAATGGCCATAAAGCGCCTCTAAGTAGTTCTGGAAGTCATTGGGATCCAGACCATGGAGTTGGATCTCTGACTGTTCAGATTCCCTGAATCCGTTGAGGAAAAGAGCTTCAAAGTAGGTGGATTGAGCAGCTAGGAATAACTTTGAAACGTAGAACTTCTGATTCTGAACGACTAAAGTTACATCTGAGAACTTTGCCATGGAACTATCAAAATTCCTTAGAATCTGTTTCCGGGTGTCTTCCATTTTTGTGAAAACCACTTCAGCCTCAATTACCAATGCACCATGCTCATTGCAAATCCCTCTCACTTCATCCCATTTAAGGAACCTCGCACTTATCCACGTATCTTTGTCGGTTGTGAGTGTAGTTTTAACAGAAATATCACAAATTATCATTTTTAAATCTGCTACAACTAGATGGCTATTGCTTGACATTCCCGTAGCAACACCTAGATAATCATTTTTTCGGCAAACGGAAAAATTCCATACAGTGTCGAAGTGATTCTCTCCCGGATTGTGTATTATGTCCCCTTCTCGCATAATACTCACATTTTTAAGGGTAATTTTTCGGAAGACACGTTTTGCAAGGGGGATTGGAGTCTGGAAAATAGATTACTACTGGAAAAAACTATATTTTTACCTACCTGCTCTTCTGGTACTGTTCTTTTAGCCGCTGGATTCTCCGGGGGGTCACCATCCCGTTTTCTTCCTTCTGCTCCTTGATTCTCCTTGATTTCTTGCAGTTCTTTTCGTATTACTTCCATTTCTTTTTGAATTTTTTCGTTGATTTTTTGCTGGGCAGTTTTCTTGGGCGGCATTACTGATTTTTCTGGAAAAAATACTGTTTTAAAGACAAGCAACGCACAAAAAAGTGAGGCAGAGTGAAAATCAATGGAAAAGGCAGACACTACATCATACATACATTCTAATGATGTATGTTGTGTATGAATGATGTTCTATCCAATTGACGGATTGATCTCTGCGACAGATGGAACAGAGTACAAATGAAACACGTTAGGCCCTCACACTAAGACCCTGAAAAATTGATAGGTATTATTTAGATTGAGATTATTTGTTTAGACGAAGATCAATGCTGATGAAATCGGAGGTCAAAAAAAATTTCCTATAAAGTTCAGTTTTTGGTGTTGAACGGTTTCCTGTTGAGGTCTTGAGAGAAAAATCTTCAAATCACATTTATTCAGGAAAGAAAACGGATCCATAGATCAAATGAAATCCAAATATACCAGAATTTTAGAAGAGAGAAAAACAGTCTAGAAAGTGATTATAAAAACTGAAAGTTTTAGAACAATTAGTCAGAATCACTTGGAATTGATGACCTTCCGAAGAAGATCAATTGCAGAGTCCTTATCCAAATCATCAAGGTCCTTTGGGTTAATGCATTGGACATCGGATAGCGTCTTGAACACTGGCATAATTCTTCTCTGTAACTTTTCACTCACATTACTATCTATACGAATTCAAAGTACCTGATCCAAATGATATTTCACAAATATCTCTAGCTTCTTCTTCAACGGCTTCGCCGACTTTTCCAGCAAAAAATCCTCGCACTTATTCTTCACAATCTCAGTGCCATTTCTGTCAGCGACTAGCAGAATTCCTTCTACCGTTTGATCTGTGGCAAACTCTTAATTTATTGTTTCAAATTCCGAAAACAATACCGTCTATTGCTGGGTGGCCATAGAGAACCTCCAAGTAACATTGAACATCACCGGGGTCCAAGTCGTTGAGCTGAATCTCTGCTTGGCCAGATTCCTGGAATGATCCTAGGCACATGGTTTCGAAGAAAGGGCAGCAAGAGGCGAGGAACTGAAAGGAGAACAGAGGTAAAGCTGAAAAAAAAGGTTGACCTACCAGCTTGGAGACATGAAACTTCTGATCCTGAACCACCAGCACTAAATCCGAATATTTAGCCATCGATTCTCCAAAATCTCTCATTATCTTTCTTCCCAACATTTTCTTGATATCCAGATCAACCTTGACAAGAAGAGTATCATTATCAATATAGCGACTTTCATTTCGTGTATCCCATTTAATAAAAGACCGGTTTTGGAAACCTCTGCACAGTCCCCCTAGCAACAATTTTTCATAGCAATAGTAGTATCTTCCAATGCCAAACATAATTTTCATATTCGTTTCGACCGTATAACTTATGCCGGGAGGTTCTTGGCACTCGAAATTGAATTGAATGTATCCATTACTTCGACAGATTTTGAGGATCCTGTAAAACTTGAGTTTTAAAAAAATTTGACAAATTCTATTTGTTACCAGTTTACTCCAAAGTGTTCGTCTATTGGGCTCATTCTCGTCTCATTTTCTTGCAGAGTCGAGATTTTATCGAAGGTATGTTTCAACTTGAAACTTTTGGCAGAATAAAGAGGTAGAGTAGGCTGAAAGTGCAAAAAAACACCATAACTGTGAATCTTATATTAGGTTGTTCCATAAGTCTTTGACACTTTCTCATTTTTGTCAGTTTTCATTATCTCTGGACTCTTAGAAAAGCGGAATCTCTCAAGTTCCAATGCGCTGGCAAGAGGTCATTGACTCTGATGGTGAAAAGATTGATCATTGAAAATATTCCCCCTCGAACAAAAATGTTTTTGAAAAATTGAGAAATGTGGAAGACTTACAATTACGGAATAACTACGGAATAACCTAATAATTAAAGGAGGGTGAAAGAGAGTACGGTAGTTTCATTTTATAGAATACTTTGTAGAATTTTCAGCAATCCGAAGGAGGTGGTGAGCACGGCGGTATACTCAAATTTCATACATTTCTCTGCTTTTTTTTGTTTTTTCACGATGCCTAGGCGTCATTTTTTTCAGACTTTTTTTTAAACTCCCGAAGCAAGCTTGAACGCATTTAAGCCTGTTTTTGGGCTGCGCGAGCTTTATTATTCACGATTTTTTTTGACGTGGGGGGCGTTCAAAGGAGGCGTTCTACTATAGAAATCGCCTATAAGATATTTATACCATCGGATAGAGCTCGGAGAGAAATAGCGATTAAAGAAAGTGAGCTTGTTCAGATAAATTGGTTCTGATAACTGATAACCACTTTGTAATAGGGTTAATAATTGTGATGTCCAGAGTTACTAATGCTCCTGGATTAAATTCACATAAATTAACTCAGTTTCTTTAACCTCTATTTTAACTGCTCATAACATGACATAACAGAATCCCACGCTGATGACTTACCTGTTTTTGTGGCATCGAAAACTTCTTGGCTGGCTCATCTTTAGAGTTGTCGGTTTCATCAACTTTCCTCTTTTTTCTATTCTCCAAATCTTCTTCCTGCTTCTTCTTAATCTCAGCCATCTCACTCCGTAGTCCTTCCAAATCATTTTTTATATCGTCGATGACTTTTTGTTGGCGGGTTTGTCTCTCCATAGAGAAGCTGTGAATTTGAAACATTCGAGAAATGATAAAATAAACAAAAAAAAAGGAAAAATACATGAAAAATAACACTTATTGGTAGTTGAACCAATTTGAAAGTTTATGATGAATGATTGAAGACAATTAACCAAAAAAATTATTTATCATAAATTAAAACATAGAAAATTTGGGAAATGGATATCCAGAGCAAGAATTATGAAACCCAAGAAAATTCTCATGTTTTCAGATTCATTTAGAAGTGATACACGTCTGGAGCAATCCCTTCAACGTCTCCTTATCCAACGGACTGAGATCTTCTGGCGAGAGTGACCGAACATCAGCAAGTGTCTTGAACGCCGGTACAATTTTTTGCTAAAATTCTTTTCTTACATGATAATCTATAACAATTTAAGTTACCTGATCCAAATGATATTTCGCAAACAACTCCAGCTTCTTCTTCAGCGACTTCTTTGACTGAGTCACTAGGAATTCTTGACACTTTTCTTTCACGGTGGCAGTAGAAGATCCATGAGCAACAAGAAGAACTCCTTCAACTGTTTTATCTGAAAAAAAATCCTTGTTGATCAGAGAATAAGTTAAGAATCATACCACCTAGTGCAGGATGACCATACAAAACCTCCAAGTACTTCTGGAAGTCACTGGGATCCGGGTATTTCAGTTGGATTTCTGATTGGGCAGATGGTCCCAGAAGGATTCGATCGAAGTAGGAGGAGTGAGAGGCAAGGAACTGGAAGTTAGGAAATTATCAGTCAGTTTATGTGACCTGATTTGGGGCTGAGCTCTCCTTTTGTTCTACTTTTGAATTCCCGCTCTAAAAATCTTCCGCTTAGATAGAATATAGCTATAAAAAATAACTAACCAACTTGGATACAAAAAACTTTTGTCCTTGAACGATAATAACCACATCAGCAAATTTTTCCATTGTCTCATCAAAATCTTTCAGGTTTTCCTTGTAGAATCCACTTGTTCTCTTAAAGTAGAAATTAACTTCGACGTCGTAAGAACTTCCATTGTTCATTTTCATCTTTTCTTCCCAATCAGTCAATTCTGTGGCTTTAAACGAATGCGACCATTCAGTCCCACTATTTCCATAATGTTTGAATACACTTCCAGACTTGGACAGCGTTCCCTTTACCACCCACAGGAAATGCACTGTATCATTTTTTAAAAGTGGCTTCCTGCAGAAGTATCGTGTCTCAAAATTGTCGTCACGACGAACAATCTCCATTCCGCTGGAAAAAGCTCTGATTAACGAAAAAATATGAAATGCGTACCATGTTAATCCAAAATTTTCCTCCTCCGGACTCGTTCTTGTTTCTCCTTCCTTCATTTCCAGCAAATTCTCCCACTTGTGCTTGATGACGAAATGTTTAGCGAGGAATGGAGATTTCTAAAATTCAATACTTATTAATGGAGGCTGGCCGAGTTTTCTCCGACAAACTGTATCACCTTTGAAGCCATGTAAGTGTGCTCTGCACTTAATTTCTCATTAAAATTCCTCTAAAAAATTGTGTGTCGTCAATTAAAGTGCATGATCTACAAGCGCACCGCCGTGCACACCACCACGTCGAATTGCAGAAAGTTCTACAAAATAAAACTAATTCCATCATACTTCCAATTGGCACAGTTGGAAAAAAGTTTGGGCAGAGTGAAACGAGTCTACGTTTTGCCCTCTTTCGTCCTTCTTCTTTTGTAATACACCAATATATCTCAAGACGGGCGCCTATTTCGGCTATGCTCCAAGAGACTTTTTTGCAGCAGATTGCATGAGTAATTCGAAAATCAAATACAGTTTTTCTACCTATATTCAAAAGTTTCGAAAAAAATTGAAAAAACTCATATTTTGAAAATATTTGAGCCACTTCCCGAGTTTGTAGATGGCTCAAAAATTTATTGGAGGTGCCCTGGGGGTCAAATATCAACCCTCCAAAGTTTGGAGACAATATCTCAAAAATGAAAGATTTTTGGATTTTTGAGCTGAAAATCATATTTTCAGCTATAATTCCAGACGATGACGTCATAGGGGTCTAGTAACATGTTTATCATAAATCACTCATATGGGTGAAAATATGATCCAAAAATCATCCGGATCCAAACAATTTTTGCAACTGTGCCAATGGGAAGTCACCCCCCCCCCCCTAACAGAAAAAGCCTCTTAAAGCAATATGTGTTACCTCAGGAGCTGGTTTCTTAGCTGAACTGGATCCTCCGTCCTCTTCACCTTTCCTTTTCCTTCCGTTCTCTTTTTCATTCTTTACTGATTCCTCCAGATTCTTCTTGATTTCCGCCATTTCATTTCGAAGCGATTCCACTTCATTGTGCAAATCTTCAATGGCTTTTTGCTGTCGAGTTGACATTTTTGTTACCTGAAAAACTGAGAATGAGCTAACAAAAGTGCAATCGAAAACGGATTTAAAAGTTAAAACTCCGCAAAAACGAGGAAAAAAACGGAAAGGAAAAGTGAATTGTGGCTGGCAAATCATTTTCGTAAACGAGAGACAACGAGAAGAAACGGAGAAACAGACGGCGAAGAAAGGTCAAGCGAGAGAAGCGGAGGAGTAATAGAGACGAAGCTGTTGAAGGAGAATGCATCATTGTGTGTGATTCTATGCAAAACAGAACAACAGGTAAATTGTTTATTGAGAAAAAAAACTGACCATTAAATTGAATAAGAAAAAATTCTTAGAATACGCAAAAAAAACAGTGGGCAACAAGAAAAATAGTCAACACTTTATATTTCTATCTGATAAGTCAGTTACTGTCATACTATTGTGAATACGGCGGTGTTTGGAAGATGGAGACATGATGAATGTGGCCGACTTGTTTGCAGTAAGGCGGTCATAAGATGGATGATAGGATATGAATTGAATTGAGAAAAACTAAACAATAAGCTGACTGAAAGACTGACACTGTGCTTGACATGTGACCAAAATTCGGATACGATGCTAACCTGAATAACGTAAGGGTACCTGACACATGACCGCAGTAGAATATCAACACTTCGATATGATTCTCATGAAAAAAAAACCCTAGCTGTCAATGTCTAATTCATTTGCAGTATGAGTTCATTGTCAACACTATCCTAGATTATTCTGGGGGTAGGAGAACGGTAAGCAGAAGAGTCACTTTGTAGCAGAGTGCCCGTACGAGAGGGAGCGTGATATCACCAGGACACAGTGATCTCAGTTCACGATGTGTCGGGAATGCTAAGTCCGTTATTT
>GL379790.1:389625-446958 GCA_000143925.2 Caenorhabditis brenneri
CCGTACTGTCGCGCGTCTTCGTGTTCAGCTTGATCGTTGTAAGGAATCTGAACGCCTCGTTCTATACTTCCCGGCATAATTAGCCCCGTCTATTTTATCAGACGGTATTTGGGGACATCATCGTCGGGGCCCATCCCCTTTTCTGGAATACGAGTCCCTTCATTTAATTCTAGTTCTTAAAAAACTTCCGTTAGCTCTTCTATTTATGGTAGACACGCACGAGAAAAACGTTCATGCTCCTCTGAATTTTTTGGTCGCCTCTTTTCTTTCTAGTTTCTCGCTCCTAGCCGCCTGTCCAATTCCTGATTATATGGGAGGAACTTGCCTCAACTGTCAAAAGGCCGGTCATAAACCCCATGTCCCCCCCCCCACACACCGCCGTATTCACAATATTATACTCGTTATTGGTCTTATTATAAAGTTTCATACTTCTTTTAGAATGTTATACTGTTATACCTGTTAAGCTTATGTTTTCTCAAGTGATATACTTCCCTTTACTTCGTGATATGTTAAACTTGACCATGCTTATTCTACTAAATTATACTATGTCCTAGCTTATTCTACTTATCCTTATACTTCCCTATTAACATGAAATTATACATTAAAGTACTGTACTGTGGCTCTTTTAGAGGCCGCATTGTTGTATTGTTATACCTGTTATTATATCTCTCTTGAGTGTTATACTAGTTAATATACGACTTTGTTGAATGTTTTTGACCTGCTAATCATATTTTTTTCTGAAATGCTATATTGTTATACCTGACGAGCGTATACTTTCTTAATTGTCAAATTTGCCTATACACTTGTTACAACTTACTCTCTTAATCTAAAAAGTAATAATTCTGACTTACACTATAATCCTTATACTCAAATATAACTGTAACCATACTTGTTTTTTTCTGAATATATTAACTTATACTATTCAACCTATTCTCATTTAAACTGTTATACTTAATTGCTAGTAACAAAAAATTTTTTTCAATGTTCTGACGAAATACACTTTTGAAGAAGGGTCACCATAATATTCTTATCTAGAATCTCCAAATCATCCGGAACAATTAACTTCACTTCATCAATATTCTGGAGGTTAGAGATAATTTTTTTCTGAAAACAAAATTTTAAAATCTGGATCTAGATTAACAAATTTTGGCTACCTCATCCAAATGATATCTGACAAATAATTCGAATATTTTCTTTGAATTCTTGTTTGTTCTACCCAACAAAAACTGCTGGCACTTCTTTTTGACAAGATTTGTATCATTTGAGTCAGCAACCAAGAGGATCCCTTCTACAGTACGGTCTGGAAGATGAGACCTCAAGTTATTTTGATACTGTCCGTAAAATAACTAACCATCTATTGCATCCTCTCCATAAAGCACTTCCAAATACTTTTGAAAATCATATGGATCTATGTCGTGAAGTTGGACTTCAGATTGCTGAGATTCCAGGAAGGATCCGAAGAAGAGAGATTCGAAGTATGGAGAATGGGTTGCTAGGTACTGAAAATCATTGATAACAAGGTCATCAAAAAATATTACTTACTAATTTTGAAACATAGAATTTTTGGTCCTGAACCACTAGAGCAACATCGGAGAACTTTTTCATGGAGTCTCCAAATTCTCTGAGCTTCTTTCCACCTGTCATTTTCTTAATGACGATTTCAGCTTCAATAGTCAATGAGTCTTTGATCGCACAGGGACTTTTGCTCAGGTCCTCCCATTTTATGAAATTATTGCTCGAAATACAATTTACTTTACTTTTAGTGCCCAGTATCGGAAGCTTTTTGATAGAACAAATATATTTCTGGTTTTCCGTTAGAGCATTTATTGTGGGAATGAGCTCCATCGCCCAATCATTATTCTCCCGATGTTCTAGGCACCGGGCTTTGACATGAATATATCCATTGCAACGATTGATAGACAAACGCCATGGGAGACCGAAGTGCTCCTCAGTGGGGCTCTTCATTATTTTACCATCCTCCAATGTCGAAACTTTCTTGAAAATGTGTTTCAATTTGAACTTTTTGGAATTGTTTAGGGTTGGGATGGTCTGAAACAGCTTAGTTTTATTTAGGAAGACGGATAACAGACAAATCGACAGACAAGGACATCTTTTGAAACCACTTTACCTCCTTTTCTGTTCCATTTTCATTTCCCAATTCCAATTTTGAATCTTCGTTGACTTCAGCAAAGGGAGAATCTTTGTCAATTCCAGGTTGAGCAAGTTGTTCGGGCATAACTCCTGTAAAATGGACTTTTGAGGACGGAAACAAAAAAAAAGATTTAGAAAACTGGAGAAAAGAGAGAGTTGAAGGAAAATTTTGCGATCGAATGAAACACATTGCTGCACATTTCTTCTTTTTGATAGCATAGAGAAAGAAGAAAGAGAAAGAGGCATTAATCACTGGACAGACAAGTGACAGCTGGTCAGCTGAATGATTTTGATCGAACTTTTTGTAAAGGCATCTGAACTTGTGCCTCAGGACTGTTTGGCAAGGTTTGAGCAAGGAATAGGTGAGATCGATTTCTATAAGTTTAAGATTAAGCTGACGTAAGTCATTTATGTATGTGAAGGAACTTGCCCTAACTTGCGAAGATGTTCAATAAATCTCGAATTTAGAAGCTGGAATTGTGATTTTATTTGTGATGATTTTATTACAAAGTACTTTAGAATGGGTTAAAAAGTAATAATTTGAGTCACGACAGAAAATTGAAATTCAATGATCGTAAACAATAAAGAACAGAATGCAATTTGGCAGAGGAAAAAATAACAGCAAGCGAATTGAAAAGGGAACAAAACAGACAATTTCGAAAAAACTTACGAACAATTCAAAAATGATAGGGAGGGCAACAAGTAGAAACAATTATGAACAAAACGAGATAACAAAAGTTAGAGAAACATATTATGGGTCAAATTAGAAATATTATTACAAGCTCATTTGGAAATGGGCGGAGCGTACATAAACATTACATAAAGAAGGGTACATAACAAAAAACAATTCCTCGGAATTTCAAAATTCAATGACTCTAATTACCGTAATTTCTGTAAGTTAGGCACACTGTATGTCCAAACCAGCATATCTCGGCTGTCTTAAAAGCTATCAAAAAGTAGTCGATTAGTAAAATGTTTCAAATGCTCTGGTCAACATTTCCTTAGGTGATTACTTTACGATAGCTTTGAAAGCAACCGAGATATTGCTCTGAACATTCAATAAATGATTTACGATGTACCTTCTCAGCTTTTATTTACAATTACGTCTCAAAACATGCGGCTTATGTGCAAACCGCGGTTCGATTGAAGGTCTGATAACAATCGGAGACGATCCGTGACAAGCACTATTAGGTTGAACAATTCCCAACTCTCTCCGTTTTCGAGCAGCTCTTTCTCTCTGATTTTTCTCTTGTTTCCATTTCTTCCAAATCTCATCATGGAGCTTCGTGAACTTTTCGACATCAAAGTTGGCGGATTCTCCCGGTTTTGGCTTTTCTTTGTCTGGAAACACACTGAGGAATTGAATATTGAATGGATATGGACTTACATTGAATCGGTAGACCCATTAACTTTCGGATGTTCCATTTGAATACCAATTTGATATCCTCTGGAGCACAGGGTCGAAACTTCATAGTTTCAAAATCAAACTGGAAAAAAATTGTTGAGAAAATCAAAAACTCGAAGCAAAACTTACAATAATAACTCCATCTTCCACATCCTTGGAATGCTGGTTGTATGCCGATTTCAATCTCTCCATGACCAATTCATGAGGGATCAGGATTCCATCTCTATAAAAAAGCATACTTGCAAATTTACGGTTCTGCTACCGGTCCTGCTTGGCCTTGTGCCAGTATGTAAAAAAGATAAGTTGAAAAGCTTTTAAGTCAAAACTTACTTGTCAAACAATTGAAACGAAGTGTGCGGGGAGGACATAGTTAGAAGGAAGTGGTAGAAAAGGAGGCAAGGATACGATTTGGGGGGGAGGAAGGGGCGGTGCTAAGGATATTACTCCTTCTAGTAGCTTTTGGGAGGGGGGGGGGGGGAGGATTTGAGCAACGGTACAGAAGAATTTGAAGAAGGAATGGGCGGAAAACAATTAGATCATGATGAGCTATGAAGAACTAGCTGGAAATCGCCGGAATTCCTGGGAAACCTGTATCAAAATGGCACAATCCATCCATAAATCCTGTAATTTAGGCACACTGTATAGTCATAGCCAGGGCTGTCAAATCGGGCCGCGGCCGTTTTTCTATCTCGCTTCCTAGCGGTCGGATTTTTTCGATGCAAGAGGCGGCATTGTAGAGCACAAAAAGTTATGCATTTTGGTAAAAAGACGGCCCGGAATTTGTTATCCGTGGCCGACTTATAGCAAAAGGCCGCGGCCGGCCGTCTGACAGCCCTGGTCATAGCAGCATATCTCTGTTATTGTTGGAGCTATCAAAACGTAATCAACTAGTAAAATGTCCAAAATGCTTTGCTTAACATTTTTTTCAGTTGATCACTTTTTGATAACTTCAAAGCCAACCGAGATATACAGCCCAGAACATACACCTTCTCTCTCTCTCTCTCTCTCTCTCTCTCTCTCTCTCTCTCTTCCCTTGTCTGCTTGGCTCCTTATGCTGCTCACCATCCAATATGTCATCAAGCCTAGGGACGGTTTTCCTGCGTCTCTCCGAAACCTATACTATTTTTTCTATCTCGAGAGAAGACACCAGTTGTTGCACAACTCCGTACGAAGCGAAGGTCAGCTTGTAACCGAACAAGATATAAGAGGAATGCAATTTCAAAATTTTTAAATTTCGAATGAAATACGGTAAATCTGAAAAAATTCTGATGATTTTCTCAGGTTTAACTGACTTTCTTTAAAAAACGCAAAATCGCTGGTTTTCTCAGATTTTTTGTCATAAAAATGTATGTTGCTGGAAAAGATATTCAATTCTGTGAACTTCTCGTTCACAAAATCAAAATGCCAGTAAAAACCTGCTTTTAGCTACTTACTGTAATCTGCCCTCGAGCTATAATTTTGATCACCGTTTTTCAAAAAACATTTATTCAATGGAAACAAAAACCGCAAGCTTGCCAATTCTGTGTGGAACAAAAATTCAAAAAAAATTTAAAGTTCAATGATAAAAACGTGAACTCCCAACTCAAAAAAAAACAAAAAAAAAGAACCACAGATTTGGCAAGATTGCCAAATCTGCGGGGGGAGGGAAAAGACAGTCAAACACAAAAAGCGAAGGAAATCAAGAAACGGTTTCGACTCAAATAATACAGTTTGATCAAATACTTCATTCGATATCCGTTTTTTCGATCACAGACAGTAGCTCGATTAACCGAACTAATGCAACTTAAATAACATATTCATTTTGCATTGAACTTCACTTTCTTTCAACCGTGCCTTCTTTACGCTTTTTCGCAACCAAACGATGGTGTTCCGGGATGCTTTTGCATGTAAAAACGTTATTGCTGATGACAAGATCGAAAATTCCACGAAGAACTCAAAACAAAAAATGAGAAATGTTTCTGTTGACGTGATATTTTTTAATACTTTTGGTGATTTCGCGCGCCAGTATTTAGTCGATTTGGGGCATTCGGGTTTTCTGTAGGGGGCATCACGATCGCGCCGCCCTAATAAACTCCTATACAAAAGACATTTTGCATAGGGGGGAATCGAACCCAGGCTTTACGTTTGGAATTCAAACGCGTTATCCACTTCTCCAAGATGGACACAAAATTCATAGGGCAAGAAGATAATTATATCTTTTACGTCAAAAATTTTTCCGAAACTTCATTTTCTTTCTGTTTCAATTTCACGTCATTTTTACATTGGCACTATTTGGAGGGGTTACAAAGCTTTATCACATGAGTCGGGGATTTTACTAAGCCTATTTCTTAAAAGGTGTATCCACCATGCTTCCAGCGTGCTGAGCTTGGGGGGAAGGTGTAGTCAGTTGGCTCCCAGGATTTTACTAAGCCTGTTTCTTAAAGGGTGTATCCCCCATGCTTCCAGCGTGCTGAGCTTGGGGGGAAGGTGTAGTCAGTTGGCTCCCAGGATTTTACTAAGCCTGTTTCTTAAAGGGTGTATCCCCCATGCTTCCAGCGTGCTGAGCTTGGGGGGAAGGTGTAGTCAGTTGGCTCCCGGGATTTTACTAAGCCTGTTTCTTAAAGGGTGTATCCACCATGCTTCCAGCGTACTGAGCCAACTGACTACAGCTTGGGGGGAAGGTGTAGTCAGTTGGCTCCCGGGATTTTCGTTCAGACATTTTTGTGAATTCACGGGTGAATTTTCGGGAATATTTTGAATTTCGATTGTGGCTACATTCAATTTGACCCCAGGATTCTATTTCACGCGTGGGGGCATGACGTCCCCATAAATTATTAGAATGCCCCTTTTCGACTAATTACCAGCACCGGGTGATTTCACCAAAATTATTGAAAGGTCACAGAGAAGAAGACAAATTCAGTATTCATTTCGGCTTAACATTGTGGATTTCTTCGGTTTTTCTGAGAGCTGCTCACTAACTAAAACATCACCAGGAGAAGGATAATAACGTAAAGAAGGTACGGTTGAAAGAAAGTGGAGTTCAATGCAAAATGAATATGTTATTTAGGTTTATATTATAAACAATTAGTATTCCATTACATAGGATTTATTAAGAAAAATTATTAAGAAAATAGTGGTTAGAACCAGATAATAGATAGAGGGATAATCACAAAACCGATGGAATTTTTAGACGGGGAGAGAGAAAATGAATAAAATATTGATTTTTAAAGGCACATGGACTTCTCACTGATAGTTGTTCTCCTTAGTGTACTCCTTCTGTCCGGCGACGGGTCTATGTCGTGCCAAGATTCGTGGAAACTGATTGGGAAGAAGTGGACGACGGAATCGGTTATTATCCGCGGCTGCAGATACCCATGACTCCACAGAATATGTGCTGCTCGTGAGTCTCTTGGGTTCCATTTGGGTCTGCTTCTCGGGTTCCTCCTCCTCCTCTTCCTCGTCTTGCTCGAATTGCCTGTTGAGAGACAGCATCCTTCTGTGCTCCTCTGGAATTTTTTTTTTGGTTGGACAAGGTTATTTTGTGACAAAATGAATTTTTCCAAATTTAGCCACGATTATACTCATTCGAACCGCCTTTTCACGCTGAATCCAAAGGTGTAATTTTCAGAACGATTAGAGTAAAAATTGGCGAGATACGGTAGAAGTTTCTCGTCAGAATTTAAAGGCGCATGGTAGGTCAAAAAATGAGATTGCTCAGAACCAGGGCTAAATTATACCCATTCGAGGTGCCTTTTCATTCTGATTCCTACGGTGTAATTTTCAGATTGATTGGAGCAAAACAGAGCGAGATACGATGATAGTTTGACCCCGAATTTAAAGGCGCATGGTAGATCAAAAATCGGTGCTGGTAATTAGTCGAAAAGGGGCATTCTAATAATTTATGGGGACGTCATGCCCCCACGCGTGAAATAGAATCCTGGGGTCAAATTGAATGTAGCCACAATCGAAATTCAAAATATTCCCGAAAATTCACCCGTGAATTCACAAAAATGTCTGAACGAAAATCCCGGGAGCCAACTGACTACACCTTCCCCCCAAGCTGTAGTCAGTTGGCTCAGTACGCTGGAAGCATGGTGGATACACCCTTTAAGAAACAGGCTTAGTAAAATCCCGGGAGCCAACTGACTACACCTTCCCCCCAAGCTCAGCACGCTGGAAGCATGGGGGATACACCCTTTAAGAAACAGGCTTAGTAAAATCCTGGGAGCCAACTGACTACACCTTCCCCCCAAGCTCAGCACGCTGGAAGCATGGGGGATACACCCTTTAAGAAACAGGCTTAGTAAAATCCTGGGAGCCAACTGACTACACCTTCCCCCCAAGCTCAGCACGCTGGAAGCATGGTGGATACACCTTTTAAGAAATAGGCTTAGTAAAATCCCCGACTCATGTGATAAAGCTTTGTAACCCCTCCAAATAGTGCCAATGTAAAAATGACGTGAAATTGAAACAGAAAGAAAATGAAGTTTCGGAAAAATTTTTGACGTAAAAGATATAATTATCTTCTTGCCCTATGAATTTTGTGTCCATCTTGGAGAAGTGGATAACGCGTTTGAATTCCAAACGTAAAGCCTGGGTTCGATTCCCCCCTATGCAAAATGTCTTTTGTATAGGAGTTTATTAGGGCGGCGCGATCGTGATGCCCCCTACAGAAAACCCGAATGCCCCAAATCGACTAAATACTGGCGCGCTCAAAAATTGAAACTGCTCATTAACCGTCGGGATTTTGTCAGTAAGTTCTCGGGAAATTCCGAAAATTTCGCAAAAAATCGTAATATCTCTGGAAAACCGAATTTTACCGACTTTTCTGTCCTGGAAAAATTTTTCCAATCGGATCAATTTCCCTTAATTTTGCCCGACTTTTTTCCGAAAGTCCCCCTGTTCCTTCAAGGTTTTTACTCACCTGTCGCGTACCCAGTCCTCTGTCTCACGATCCACTCGGCTCGATCCTTCCAGTCGGACAACTGGAACGGACGTTCCCTATTCTCCACCGGACACCAGGTCATCGTCCCATTCTTCACATCGTTAACGAATTCTCTAGCCTCGTGAATGAGTTCCTCCTTCAATGCATGACCATCGTAGTGCTTGCCGTTTCTGGAATATTGATTTTTTTTGTTTTTGAAGTAGATCAAAAAATGACTCACGCATGCTTGAAAGGCACTGGCGGGCCTTTGTGAATATGGACTGTAATTTTGGGGTGGGAGGACATTTCGGAACACAAAATATGAATGAATCGACCTGCAAAGCAAAGAGGAATGAGTAAAAAGTGAGGTAACAGAAAAAAAAGAATTGGAGAAAAACAAAAAGGTGTAGCACACAATTTTCAAGGTCATATAAGAAAAAAAATGAAAAAAAAGTGAGATAATGGGGCCTGGAGGTTGCAGGACAGTAGAGAGATCAATAGAAGGATTGGCGCAAAAAGGGACCAACCTGGTGAGAGGGGGAGGAGCCTAAAAACGTTTTTTAAGGTGCAGACACTTTCGCGCGGGGAATGTTTTGCGGGCCTCTAGGCTACCTATTCGAGTCGAGAAGTTTCCCGCCTGTACCCGTCTATTTTGGGTGGCCCTAGACAAAAATATTTTTTTGACCTACCATGTGCCTTTAAATTCAGTACTGTATCTCGACCAATTTTAGTCTGATTCTTATGAGAATTACACCATTGGAACCAGCGTGAAGAAAAGGTTCGAATGAGTATAATAGGGTCCAGGTTCTTACCAGGGAATTCATTGACATTACAGCTTTAGGATTGTCCAGAAATTTGCGAGCAGACTAACTCGGTCATGCTGAATCCATTTCTAAAAAAAAACTTGCTATCTCCTTCCATGAGCAGCTTATTGAATGCTTGATTAGTTGTGCACCTCTGGTTAGCCCAACCTTTTTATCATCTCTTAGATCATCACCGATCTCTCTCTTTCTCTCTCTCTCTCTTCCCCTATCTTCTTGGACTCCTTATCCTGCTCTCTACCCAATATGATGCCATCAAACTGTCTCTCTCACTCTCTCCCTTCCTGCCACCAAAATTCTTCCCCCTGAACACCTCTTCTCCGCTTCCTCTCTATCCAAGATTACGTCATCCTGGAGAAGACATGGTTTTTCTCTGCGCATCCTCCTAATCCCACACTATCTCTTTGCTCACGTGTTACTCCCGTGGTGTGGATGTCACCACCACCACACCTTCCTACAGTTCGGAGGGGGGTAGAGGTCCGGTCAAGCTCCACCATTGGACACATTTAGTGAGGAGTATCGGGTTACATATAGTTTATTGGATAGTAACGACACTTTCATAAGAGGCATGCCATAAGAAGATAATTTAGAAGATAGTTCGTTGTTCTTCTTTCGCACGATCAACATAGCTCCGACGGCCGTTCAAGATGTTGCAGACTGTATCAGAGAGATGACACGATGCACCATTCTGAAAATTTGGCAGCTTTAACAATGCAAAGCACTCAGGGGATTCCATGCAGCTATTAGGTTATTCCATAAGTCTTTGACACTTCTCAATTTTCAGAAATAGTTTTGTTCAAAGGGAACAATTTTTAGTGATTAATCTATTCACCATCATAGTCGATGACCTCTTGCCAGCGCATCGGAAGTTGAGAGACTCCGCTCTTGTAGGATTCCAGAGGTTTTGAACATTGAAAAAAATGAGAAAGTGTCAAAGACTTATGGAACAACCCAATAGTGGTCAGATTTCACACTCTTGTGGGCCGTTTGCCCAGCGATTGGGGCGATGGCGCAGATTTTCGGCAAACTGACCATGGCAGTACGAGGACAACTGCCCGGTAAGTCAAATGCCCGGTGACATAGCCGGACAGCTGTGGGAGTATACTGCGCAAACCGCTCACCACTTGGGCAGTGCTGCCTACGGGAAGCGGCAGAGCTGCCAAAATGGTGAGCGGTTTGGAGAGTTGCTTGCCGAGTGGCTTAGCTAGTAGCAGTATGGTAGTCTGCTAGACATGGACCTAGGTTCGAAGCAGTCATAAAAATTCACTTACCTGTGGATCTTCCAAAATCGCTTGCAGAAAAGAAATATAGGCCATTGCCAGTTCCAAACATTGAATTTGAGATGTTCCAGCCTGGAGATCCCTTGGGACACAGGTGAGGCGTCTGGAAAAAATCCGATGATAAACATTACTTTGGGTACTTTTTTTGTATTTTTCACACGCTGTGGACACCATATATTAGAAAAATACGCAATGACAATATGCGCCTCAATGCGAATCGACGCGTCCCTCCTAGTTACATATGTGTGCTATTTCTCTTACTCTAACCGTCAGAGAAAGCGAAATAGCACACAAAAAGACTAGGGTCGCGTCGATTCGCAATGGGGCGCGCAATGTCATTGTGTATTTTCCTAATGAACATTGTGCACTTACCTTCGAAGCCTATTGAACGCTTGACGGATTTCACGGGTCCTTCTCTTTTCTTTCTTGTTCCTTTGGATTCTTTCCTCTTCAGAAGAAAGTACTCGAGGTGTTTTTGTAGATTTTCGTTTTGGGGCCATTCGACGAAAGACTGACAGGCAGGAAGAAAGCAAGCAACTGAGGAGCTACTGAGCTGTGAGGAGGCTGTGGGGCTGTGGAGATGGAGGTGGGCGGAGTCAAGGGACAAAAGGGTCCGAGGGTGCAACAAGGAAGAAGAGCAGGTAGTGACAGACGGGTGGAACGAGTTCAGGGAGTCTTGAAAAGCGCTTTGGGATTCGAAAAAATTTATTAGAAAAAAAAACCAAATTTGGAAATATCGTAACAAAAAAGGTGTAAAAAACAAAGAAAAAAAATGGCATGCGCGAGTTTGGAGCATCATTTCTTTGACTACCATCCAGGAATCAATTTAGACATGTAGACAAAATTATCATAACGATGAATAAGACATTTTGCTGTCCCCCCAGAGCACGAACTGTGTCTCACATTGTCATACTCCAATGTTTTCTGACCTCCTCCAAAAGCATAGTTGCATTGAAGCCCATTGGAACAACATTCTGAAAAAAAATGGTACAGTAACCCACTTGCAAAACTACAGTAATCCCACACTCTCACAAACTCACTTCTGACTCCTTGAGAACTTGATTGAGATGGCCAATGTACTCAATCGCCTTCAGTAGAGTGTCCTTTTTTGAGATTTTTCTTTCTCCAGTCGATGGAAGACGACTGAAATTTGACAGTAATGTAAAATGAACCTAAAAAATTGGGTGAACTCACTTTCGGAGATCGTCAAATGCACTGTTTAAACGACTCATTCTCAGTCGTTCCCTTTGGTTTCTCTCTATTGCGCGCTTTTGTTTGTGGCTCAATTCTCTGAAAATACGGGGGCAATCTGAAAAATGCCATAACTAACTCACTCTGACTCGCTTCCTGATGTATCCATTTGCTCGAATTGGGAGGTGTTCCCGTTTCCTCCGTAGTTTTTAACGTCCCAAATTTGTCGATTGACAATGTTGGACACTGTATTTTGAAGGACCCGTGGGTGGACATTCTGGAATAAGGACAGGATTAGAAGGAAAAATTAAAGAAAAAACCCCCGGAGTTCAAGGACAAGTACTCGAGGTGCAATGCCCAGCCGGTGGAGTGTTTGGAGATCACCCCGGCTAGATCCGGGTTCAGACTCGTATGTGGTATCTACCATGATTATTTGAGAGCGAATTTTCAAAACTACAGTATCTCGGCCAATTTTCCACTCCTAGTCATGATTATACTTATTCGAACCGTCTTAATGAGCTGATTTTAACGGTTTTAATTTTCAATTTATTTGAAACAAAGCTGACTGAGATACTTTAGTTTTGAGGATTTTGTGGCGAGACCCAAAAAATGAAATTTTCTAAGAACTTAGTCATGATTATACTCATTCTGACCACCTTGATGAGCTGATTTAATTGGTTTAAATTTCAATTTATTTGGAGCAAAACTGGTCAAGATACTGTAGTTTTGACTTTTTTTCGTGGCGAGACCCAAAAATTGAAATTGTTGTTAAAATGGCGGCCTGACTCGTTCGGGTCCTATAACTCCAGTCTCCAAAGTGTGGAAGGCGAACCCCGGTAGAATTCTCTTTGTCGGTCCCTCACACCTCCATTGCGCTCTTTTCCCATCTCATTTTCTCCAGATGGTGATCTGACAGCCTTTTCAAAGGTGATACCCCCCCCCCCCAACCCTTTCAACTTTGACGAGACATCTGACAGGCAAGTGCTTTTTTTGGACAGTGTCAATTCACACCACCTTGTATGTTTTTGCTGCTGCAGACAAAAATTGGAAATCTGACAACCAAGTGCCCTTTTCAAAGGTGATAATTCACTGGGACAACCAATATTGCTGGCCATCAAAACAAACACCGTAAATCCTGTAAATTAGGCACTTTTTGTGTTCACAGTAGCATATCTCGGTTGTCTTTGAAGCTATCAAAAAGTTTTTCAACTAATAAAATGTTCAAAATCTTTTGCCTAGCATTTGTTCGATTGATTACTTTTTGATATCTTGAAAGACAACCGAGACATACTGCTCTGAGCGTACAATGTGCCTGAACTACAGGAATTACGGTCTACAGGTCTTCGCAAAGGAAAGCGTGTGCCTTTGAAGATGGCCGGACAGCAAAAAAGTATTTTCGGTAGAATTGAAGAATGAAGAACACTAAACTCAAATTTCAATTCAAAAAGTAGTCATAGCATCTCTGTTCAAAGTTACAAGACAGCCAAGTTTATATGGGCAGTAATAGGCATTTCTTATTTTTGCTCGTGTGTCGCAGTCGGTAGTGCGCGCGGCAACAAACTGGCGTGGAGTGTAAGTTTGACCCCACAGATGGCGACCATTTTTGTTTTATTCCAAAATATGGTAAGCTGACAAATTAGTGCATACATCACATCTTACATCAAATTGCGTATTTGCACTACTTTCTGCACCACGAGGCTTTCCTGTCCGGCCACGTTTAGGTGATAAAAAACTTACTTCTCGCTCGTTGAGCATCTTATTAGGATGAGCAATAGAGGAATTTGCCTGTAGGAGAGTGCTCATTTCTGTGGCTCCTTCTTCGTGGTATGGAAGGCGTCTGAAATTGGTTTTGACATTTAAAAAAAAACTACGGACGGCAAAAATGGGTTTTTAGTGAATCTTACGAAAAAATGTGTATTTTCACTAGTAATATTTCCTGTTCAGACACATTTTTAACCAAAAAAAAAAAGAAAAAAATGTAAACTCACCTCCGAAGATCCTCAAGCGCCTGGTCCCGCTTCACCTGCTCCTTCTCTTCTTCGTCCAGATTGTGGGGCATCAGATTTTGCTTTGAAATTTTTTGCTTTGAAGGAATATCGGTTTTTGGAGCCATCATGAATACTGAGAAGACTGGCTGACTGGCAACCGATGAAGAATGACTGGGTACAGGTGGAGTGAGGGGCGGGGGGAACCCCCCACCCTCCCCTTGATTTTTGTCAGTGTGGTGCGATTTCATTAACACCATTCGAAGAGAGCACTTACCTGTCAGATGGTTCGTCAAAGTTAAAAGGGATGGGGGTATCACCCCTTTGGGAAGGGAACTTGCCTGTCATATCACCATGTCAAACATGGAAAGGTTTAGAGGACCATCTGGAGGAAAAGAGATGGGAAATGGAGTGTGAAAACCCGACAAAAGGGATTCACTACACAAACTACAAAATCTCACGTTCAAAAATTATATTATTTCAAAAGAAAATTTTCCGAGACCATTATTTTCCACGTGGTCACCCTGTCTGACCTTCCCCCAGCCCCTTTTGCTTCAGAAAAAAAATTTCCCTATTCAAAAATTCAGTTCTAGCATCGCACAACGCTTGCACCATTCGAACACTGATTTCCAATCCACCCTTCTCATCTATTAACGATCTTAAATCAATTTTGGAATGGTGGATAAAGGGTTACTACAGCAGAAATACTATCATGGTCTCTTGCCGAGAGAGGACATTCGGGTAAGGTTTAGTTTCAGGTTTGGTCGGTACCAAGGCTGTCAAAATGGCGGCCGTGGAAGGTAGTGGTCGGCTGTCATAGTATGAACATACTGGATTTGCGTTTACCGTATTTCTACACACTGTTGTACAAAAGGTTTTTTTGACCCTGGTCATCACGGGTGTAAAATACTTGCTTCACTTTTTTTAAAATTCGATTTCCCATTTCACATCAGTTTCACAGATTAAACGTGTTAAACTTCTGAATGTCCGTGACCTTTTACGCAACGGGGATGATATTTTGGGGCTGAATTCAATCAGTATTCGAATTGGAAGGGGAGAAGAATGGTGCTCTGACAAGGGACTTTTTCCGGACTTATGTTCGTCATTCCGGGGACATCGAAAACGATTTACAAAAAAAAATAAAAGTAATTTTGGGGTGTCGGGAGTCGAACTTTGGTATACCTTCCTCGAAACACCCTATGTCTACATAGGCCACTAACCACTTGGCCACTCTACCTGTGGTTTCCACTGGCCGAGGTCGCCTTAAATAGAGGCGCTTTTCGGCGGATTTTTGAGCTGAAATTTCCAGCCAACCGGTAATATTTAGCCGATTTTGAATTCAGATTCTTTTTCAGGACCTTCGAAAGTATTAGTACACAACTTTCTAGAAGATTCCCAGAGTCGATATTTTCTGAAGTCCCTTGTGAGGCAATTCTTTTTATACCCTTCCTCAGTTTTGTTCACACCAATTGTGAAGCAGGCTTAGTAAAATCCCGGGAGCCAACTGACTACACCTTTCCCCCAAGCTCAGCACGCTGGAAGCACGTAGGATACACCCTTTAAGAAACAGGCTTAGTGAATTCCCGGGAGCCAACTGACTACACCCTTCCCCCTGGAAGCATGGGAGATAATTTTAAAAACGACGATATTCTGTCGAAAATCGCGTGAACTTTTACGATTCTCATGGAAATTTTTTTTGGAAACAAAAATTAAGAAATCAAAATGAACGAAAAGTTATAAATTGGGAAAAAAATTACGTAAAACCCGAGGTCAAAAAAACCCTTTGTACAATAGTGTGTAGATATACGATAGCGCCTGGATTTGAACTATCTACCAGGGCCGCTAGGCCGCCGTAACCTTCCAGGAACCCGATTTCGGCCGCGGCCGCCATTTTGACAGCCTTGGGTAGTACTCCATGTTCAGAGCAGTATATCTCGGTTGGTTTTAGAGCTATCAAAATGTACTCAACTGATAAAATGTTTGAAATGTTTTGATAAACATTTTGTTAGTTGATCACTTTTTGATAGTTCTAACGACAACGGAGATATGCTGCTCTGAACATGGGGTACTCGGTTTACAGTAGTTTGTAGTTGCTGTTTCGGATTGTTTCAGAGTTTCTAGTTCCAGTTTAAATTGTAGTTTGTAGTATCTGTAGTTTGTACCTTCCCTAGCTTCCAACAAACGTTTATTTTCCAGGACATGCTCCACAAACCCGGAGACTATCTCGTCCGTACCTCGGAGCCCGTCAAAGGACAGCCAAGACAATTCATCTTGTCGGCGGTCGGTGTCAATGGTGATGGGGTAAGATTTGGGGGGTGTAGATCAAAAGATTTTTTCTCGATTGGTATAAACTATATATAGGTTTGTAGTAGAAAAGTTGGCTGAAAACGGGAGGGAAACTGATTTTAGACAGGGTTTTCCAGAGTTTTCAGTCTTTGAGCCTGTTTTTCTGATTTAACCCTTCATGATTTTTGCACCAATCGATAGAGAATACAATTCTTTACCGATTGGTATAAATATCGTCTAGGTTTTCTTTAGAAAAATTGGCTCTAAAATCTGAAAAACTGATTTTTGACCAATTTTTTTTTGATTTTCAGTTTTTGAGCCAATTTTTCTGAAGCAACCCTATATGATTTTTATATCAATCGATAGAAAATGAAATTTTTTACCGATTGGTGTGAATATCACGTACGTTTGCTCTATAAAAAATGGCACAAAAATTGAAAAAACCGAATTTTGAACAGTTTTTCCAAAATTTTCAGTTTTTGAGCCAATTTTTCTGAAATAACCTTGTATAATTCTTCTTATTTTCCAGGCGAATCACTTTGTGATCCGTGAATCACCGAAACATCAGGTCTTCGTTGACCAGAAAGGTTTCGACACCATCATCGACCTAGTGAATCACTATGTCTCCACCAAAGAGCCCCTCTATGCTCAACGAGGAAAGGAGAAAGTGGTCGTGAAAAACCCGATTCCTCGTCAGAAATGGGAGCTAATGCATGGAGATGTGGATTTGACGAAGAAGTTGGGAGAGGGAGCATTCGGAGAGGTTTGGAAGGGAAAACTGAAGAAGATTCTGGATCAGAAGGGTGATCCAGTGTTGGTGGCGGTGAAGACGGCCAAGTTGGAGGCGATGACTAAGGATCAGATTAAGGAGTTGATGAGAGAGGCGAGATTGATGAGAAATCTGGATGTAAGCTTGGAAAAAAACCTTCTGAATTGCTCAAACCCCTGTCTTCCAGCACATCAACGTCGTCAAATTCTATGGAGTGGGTGCGGGTCAAGAGCCCCTCTACGTCATCATGGAGCTGGCTGACGGTGGTGCTTTGGACTCGGCTCTCGCTAAGGAGAAGTTTCCGATGATCAAGAAGTATGAGATGATTCTTCAGGCCGCCCAAGGATTGGCTTATATCCATGAGAAGGGTCTCATTCATCGTGATGTGGCTGCCAGAAACTGTTTGATGGGAGGAGGACAGGTGAGACTAGCTTTGAAGGAGTGTAGCTTGGTTGTGGTAAAAGATAGAGGGGAAGTGTCAACTAAAAAGATGTTTAGAATGGAATTTTGAGCAGAAAACCAATTGACGGTTTCTTGATATCTTTATTGGTATCTGAGTTATGGAGCGGTGATCATTGATAATAGGCGTTCTGGGTGGTCTTGGGATCTTTTTCGACTTTGAGGGTTCATATCTCGGCTATCGTTACAGTTAGAAAGATGTAATCAACTAAAAAGTTATTTGAAATTGAATTTTGAACAAAAAATATGTTGACAGTTTTTTGATATCTCTTCTCGCAACTGAGTTATAGGGCGTAAAACATTGTTAACTAGCATTCTTTGTCTTTTGGCTTGCTTCTTGAATTTGAGCATGCATATCTCGGTTATCTTTGATTATAGTGAAAAATGATTAACTAAAATGTTGCTCAGAATCAAATTTCTAGCAAAATTTTAGTTGACAGTTTTTTGATAGCTCTTTTCGCAACTGAGTTATAGAGCTTGAAATAAAAAAAAACTGATAATAGAAGCTGCTTCTGGCTCCATGACCTACATTCAGAGTTCATATCTCGGTTATCTTTGAAAATATAAGAAAATTGCCAACTGAAAAGTTGTTTGAAATTCAATTTTGAACAAAAAATCAGTTGAAAGTTTTTTTCTAACTTTATCCGTAACTGAGTTATGACGCTCGGAACAAGCACATGTCGTTACGGGCGCGCACCAAGTGAATCTTTCCAACCTTTTTAATATGTCCAGGTCAAAATCGCGGATTTCGGCTTGACTCGTGAGGGACCCAAGTACAAGATGGACATGAAGAAGAAAGTCCCGATTCGTTGGCTCTCCCAAGAAACCATCAAAGAAGGATGGTACTCGTACAAAACTGACACTTTTGCATTTGGAATAATGGCCTGGGAAATTCTTGAGGACGGGAAAGAACCGTATCCAGGAATGAAGGTGTTGGAGGTGGCTGTGGAGGTTCCGAAAGGCTATCGAATGTCGTTCAATGCGGAAGTCAATGTGGAGTTTGCCGAGTACATTAAGACCAATTGCTGGCCCCATGAACCGGAGGATCGTGCCGTTATGAAGGATATTGTCAAGTTTTTGAAGACGTTTGTCAAGGGACAAGGCGGCGATCCGGGGAAGAGTGGAGTAAGTTGTCTGTCTTTGTGTTTGTATATCCGGATATTTTCAGATGATGGTGAAAATTGGGAAGAAGCTCAAGCGAAACTCTAGAGAAAACCGCACCCAAATGAGTCGTAGCTCCACAATGAGCTCTGCGAACAACACTACCAGTGGAGGAGGAGCCAGCCAGGCCACTCAGGAGTCCTAGATGACTCTAGGCCAGGATTGGAACTGATCTTTTATTGTATTGAGCATTGAGAATTGAAAATGAAGTTTTTTTTGAGAATCCGTTTTTTTCTCAAAAATAAATGGCTATTTTGGCTCTTCTGCTCATTTTTAATCTGATAATCCCTTTTCTGACGAGGTGAGCCAAGCTCGCTGACACACGAGTTTTTTATTGATTTTTATGTTTTTCTTCCGTTTTTCTGAATTTTTAGAGTTTTTCAAAAGAAAATAGGCTGATTCTTTGCTTATTCTGCTATTGCTTGCTCTTCATTTCACTTTTTTCCCCAAAAACGACGGTTTCTAATTATTTTCATGAAAATTTTTGTGGTTTGTTTTTTGAAAATGACTAATTTATTGATTTTCATCGGAAATTTACAAAAATTCGTTAAAAACCTACATTGTTTGCCTGAAATTTCAGCTGAAAACTCTGAAAATCTACTAAAAAAATTGCGAATGACGTCATTAGATGCAAGCGCGCGCCAGTAGACAGCTTGTGTCGATTTACGGGAGCCTCAACGATGCCATTTTCTGGAGTTTTCTGAAGGTTTCTTCAGGTAAAACTCGTTGAATTTTTTATTTTTTTGCTTTTAAAAATCGAATTATAGCTGGATTTATAGGTCCTGTCTTCGAAAACCCCCAAAAAAGCAAATTTCCGTTGATTCTTCCCAGGTTTTCATAGAATTTTCTAATTTCTTCGTTTTTCGACCAGTTTTTCTCTATTTTTACTCATTTTTCCATTTCAAAATTCGATTTTTCAGTGAAAATGGCCGCTCGCAGTGATGTCGATCCATGGAAGGCGCTTCTTCACATGTCAACGAGCTTGACTGTGGGAGATCCGCCAGAGGAAGCAACCACCACATTCAGTCCGGAGGTAAGGGAGAAAGCGAAAAATTTAGATGAAAACGGCGAAAAGATGCTAAATTCTAGGAAAAAAAAATAATTTATGCGAAAAGTCATGAATTTTGGCTAAAAATCTAGCACCAAAAAACGATTTTTTGGCGAATTTCTCTGAATAATCGATTTTCCAGAACCTCGAGTTCCTCCGCAACGCTCTACTCGGTGAGCACAACAATGAAGGCGGCCCCAACATCATCCAACAATTCTTCAACGTCGGACTCATGGAGCCCTCCAAGCTCGTCGATGAGCCATCGTTCGTCGATGCCGCCAAGGTTTGTACGAGGGAAATTTGCGATAATAAAGAGGTTTTAGCTGAAAAATCGAGTTTTCGACAAAAAATTGCCATTTTACAAGCCAAAAATCGCAAATTTCGGCCAAAAACTAGCTCTTCCAAGCCTGGAACGACAAAATAAGCTTACAGGACCTCGCCGACCAACTGGAGGACTTCTTCGTCATGGGCAACTTTGCCCAACAATTCTCCGAGGAGTGTGGCTTCCGAGCAATGACCAATCTCACGGTAAGCCTCTTTTTTGACCGGTTTTTGCTCCAAAAAACCTTATTTCTCACAAATTTTGCACCAAAATCGCAAAATATCAGGCAAAATTTCAATTTTTTCAGTCAATTTTGCCCCAAAATACTCAATTTCTCTAATTTCCGCTTTTCAGTCCTCCACCGACACCGACATCCAGCTGCTCTACCTCCGTCTCATCCCACTCATCGCCGAAAACCGTCCCGAATACCAGACGGTGATGGCCAAGTCCGAGCTCTTCGCCCATCTGCTCCAACTTCTTCCCAAACAAAATGTGGACGCCAAAACGAAGCAGGCGATCGTCTCCGCCATCTCCTCCTGCGTCAGATCCTGCCCGACCGCCTGGGAGAAGCTCTTCGACTTAGGAGGCGTCGAAAAGATTCAGAAGGTGTTGGAAGAGGAGGAGAGCCACGTGGTGGTGGCGAAGGCGGCGCATTTCCTGTTGGCCTGCCACGAGACGCTCATCGATCCAGTTCTCCCGGCCATCAATCATCGGAAGGAGCTGGAGGCGTCGATTCTCCACGCCTACGCCGCGCTCCTCCGAAGGGTGCCAGAGATGAAAAAGGTGGCCACGGAGCAGGAGGTGCAGTTCGCAGTGGCGACCAGGAATAGCCTCATGTAAGTTTGACCCTTTAACCGCCAGTGAGTACTTCTAGCCATTTTCAGCCACAAGCTCACCAAATTCCCCGAAAAGGAGATGGACATCGAGGCGAAGAGAGCACTCCACACCGCCATCTGTGACCTCAATCGTGGATGTATAAACCGGGAAGATTTTGAAAATTTTAAAAATAAAATCTTAGGTGTCAAAACCCCGGTGAGCACGGAAGAAGGAGGCCAGGAGCATCAGAAGCTGATCCGGGACATTGTTGCCATCCACTACAAAGTCCCGCTTCTCTACACTGTAGAGGAGTACTTGGAGAAGATGATCGAGGAGGGAAAGGTGGAGGTTCCCAAGAAATGATCTTCTGTTTTTTTTTTCATTTTCTCCAATTTTTGTACGGGTTTTTTGTTGTCTAATAATTCTTCTGTTGTACCTGCACTTCTTGATCATTGTTTTCCCCCGAAATTCCATTTAAAATGCACTTTTTCCCCAATTTGAAAGATTTCCGAAAAATAAATATTTTATCCATCGAGACCGACTTTTTTGTGTTAAAAAGAAAGGATTTTCCGATAATTGTTCTTGTTTTATCTCAATTTCCAGGTAACTTTTCGTGGAAAACAGGAGAAAAGTGAAATTTTGGCTTTGAAAAGTCTAAAAATTTAAGCAAGTGTTGAGTACTTTATTATGGGCGCAAGCGGTATGATGAACACGCTTTTCACAGAATTGAAGTTTTAGCCGCGAAATCTCTTATTTTTTGACTTTTGATGCACTATTTTTATCGGTTTTCCGTCCTTTTTTCTCGGAAAAATTTGGTGAAATTGCTGTTTTCATCAATTTCCTGCTAATTTGCATTTTCAACAACTTCAAAAAATCGAGTACTGTATTAAAGGCGCAAGCACGATGACGAATGGGTCTTAGCACGATTTTGAAGTTTTGGCCGCGAACTCTGTTGTTTTCGTCTTCTTTCACTCCATTTTCATCGGTTTTCCATCGTTTTTTCTCGAACAAATTCGCTAAATTGCTTGTTTTTCCCTAATTTCTTGATAATTTGCATCAATTTTCAGCTAAAATGGCTAAAAAGGACAGCAAAAAAGCCACTCCACAGAAAAAGTCCAGTGATCAAATGGAGCCAGCTTTCTCCGGCGACAACGCGTGGAACAAGGTGCTCAACAACACCCACACTGTGAAAGAGGGACAACTTCCTGACAGAGCAGCCGTGTTATTCGATAACGATGTAATTGAATTTTCTTGCTTCGCGACATTTCGAAACCGTTGAAAATTAGGCTTAAATTTTCAAATTTTTTAACTCGTAACATTTGACCGAAAAATTTTTTCAGAAAATCAGTTAAAATCGAGTAAAAAAAATGAAAATTTCAATTATCACCTGTTTCGAAATGACGTGGAGCCGTTTTTCTTTAAGCTCCTCAACCATATCATTTCCAGGACCTCGAAATACTCCGCGGAGCTCTTGAAGACCTGGAATGGAAAGACGGAAAACTGCCATGCGTCGAACGGGAGTTTCTCAACGCCGGACTCATGAAACCGGTTCAGATGAACTGCGCGCCCGATTTCATCGCGGCTGCCATAAGAATCGCCGGCGAATTGAAAGATATGCTCGAAGCGGGATGGTACTTTGAGAAATTTCATTCGGTAGCCGTCATCAGATCGTTGCAGCATTTAACAGTGGTGAGGGAATCAAGGATGGGCCTTGGGGCGTTCGACCTCAAAATCTGTAGTCGCGAAAAACTACAGATTTTGGAATCAGCAGTTTAGTGATAAGAGAGACGCAGGTTGAAAAAAAAACGAGAGACGCAGCAAACGGGGAGACGCAGATTTTCGTGGCGAGACCCGCCCGCGCCTTTAAATTTCTCTATCTGCGTCTCTCACTCGCGCTACACACTAATTTCGATCACAAAACTGCGGATTTCAAATTTGTAGTTTCAAAATAGCCTCGCAGGCTTACGGTCACGCCCATCCTTGGAGGGAATGCTTATCCGGGATCTCACCACTTCCTTTTCCTCATTTTTCAGCAAGACGCAAACGAGAAACTCGTCGAATCGTACCTCACTGTCATCCCGCTCATGGCCAAGAATCATCTAGAATTCCAACGGGCGGTCCGTGAATCGAATCTGTTCGAACAGCTGAAACAACGTCTCACAACTCTTAAAGCTGAAAACCGCGCAACCAACAATATAAAATACAAACTGGTCAACGCCATCGGCTCATGTCTCCACGGCACCGAATTGGAGTTTTGGAAAGCGCAACCGGAAGTTTTCGCTTCTCCGGTTCGTGCGATGGCGTGTGATCTACCAATCGAAGGGGTCAAGGGTGTTCTCGATGCGGTATATTTCCTGTTAGAGCGCTTCGAAAAAAGAAAAGGTGAGAAGCCTTCTAGGCAAATACTCGACTGCTATATTTGGCTGTTCTGTTAGCAGTTAATCCATAGCAGAAGAGCCAAATATAGCAGTTGAGTGTCTACCTGTGTTTTCTGTAATTTCTCTTAATAATTCTTGGAATTCAGCCGACAAAGAGAAGCTTCTAACGGAAGAATTGCATTCGGATTTACTTCATTTATATTGTAAGCTGCGATGGTGTCATAAGAAGTTTACTCCTAACGATGCACCTTATGCTAATATTCAGAACATGATCGATAGCACTGAGTAAGTTTGCGGTGCGGTGCGGTTGCGTTGCGACAGCTGCCACGGGGCATAGCTTGATTCCGAATGATCTGAAAGCCTTCAAACATTTGAAAAGCAAAGCCAAGCTAAACGCCGGTGGAAGCGAAGCGTGTGCGTCGCGGCTTCGAACAGCTGCCACGTGACATGACTTGGCTCGAAAAAAATTCTAGAACTAGTATGACAATGACCTAACTTTCTGGAAAACTAGGCCCCACAATGCACTCATCCTCTTTTTCTTCCAGAAAACTGCTGTTGGAAAGTGATCCTGAGAAGCTAAAAGAGAAGATGGACAAGGAAGCACTGTATGACCTTCATATGTGCTGCGCCGACAGGAATCGCGCCTACTATGAGCAGGATTTGAGAGCCTATGAGAGTTTCAGAGATATGCTCATTCGCTTGAAAGAGTCGAAACTGGCCGATCACAAAAAGTATGAGGAGGAGGTGAATCAGCGGAAGATTGATCGGAAGATTCAGCGGAAGATGGAGCGCGCCGGCAATATAAAGGTGGAGGAGCTGTCACAAGACCAGCCAGGACCGAGTGGCACTACGACGACGCAGAAGAAGAATCTGAGCCCAGTCTCTGAGACAGATGTTCAGGATAGTCCACGCGAGGATCCAGAGGCGGCACCACCAAGACCCAGTTTGTGCAGCTCAGGTTCATCCAACTATGTACCGGATGAGCACGATGCAAGCCCCGTGAAAACTCCACAGAGCCCGGTGGCCTGTGAGGTTGTGGCACCAAAAGAGAAGCCAGTTCTTCCATCTCTTCCACCCAAGCTCCCAATGATCATGGATCCGGTGGGATCACACTTCAAAGTAGTGCAGGTTTACAGCTCGGATGAGTACCTCGAATTGATGATCAACGAAGGAAAGGTGAAGCTTCCACCGTCACCGCCAGAGAGACCCATCGAGGAGGACGATTGTTCAGCTACATCCACGGAGCGCAATGTTTCGTCTGCATCTGCATCGGACGGTGGAGAGAGTGCGGCCCTGTTGGACGGTGGAGAGAGTGCGGCGGCCCCGTTGGTGGATAACCCGAAGAAGGGCTTTTTCTCAAAACTTTTCAAGAAGAAATAAATCTTCTCATTTTTTTTTCTGTATTTTTCCATTTTTCCCTGTACAAAACCGGTTTTTATGCTCATTTTCACTCACTGTTCTCAATTTTCTCTAACATTTCTCACCAATTCTCACTGTGATCTCCTCTATTATCGATGTATTTATCTCATTTATTTTCATTTGCTCATCCCACCGAATCGAATAAAACCAGGTGGACACGAAGCGGTTTCAATATTTATTCATTTTTTTGTTTCAATTTAAAGGGACAGAGAGCATTTGGTCGGGGTTTCTTATATTAAATCGGGTGGGGGGAAAAATGGGTTTTGGGTCCAAAAAAAATTGGATTAAAATCAAATCATCGGTGGGGGATCACTAGGATTACTACGTTTTTTTGTGCAGACGGTTTCGTGGGGGACAGCAAAGATTTCAAAAAATTTGAGTGTCGGTGGGAGCGGCGCGGGCGCGTAGCGGCTCCGCGATGCTGCCACGTGGCCTAGCTTTCCCGCGCGTGTCCTAACTTTCGAAAGTTAGGCCACGCTTTTAAAAACTAGGCCATACAAGAGAAAAAGGAGCAAAAAAGGAAAAAATTACAGAGATTTTCGAAAAGTTGTGGCTAACCCGTCATCTCGGGGGTGTTAAAATAGACTAGGGGGTGGGATTCGGAGAAAAAAGGGGCGGAGCTTATCAAGAAAAAATCAATCAATATTATTTGGGGGTTTGAGATCGTTGGGGTGATTTTGAAGAGGATTTTCGGAAGAATCTAGATGGAAACCTTGACGGTGACGACGACGACGACGGAGAGAGTGTACGCGGTGAGGAGGGTGTAGACGACGAGACGAACAACGAATTGGGGAAGAAGCGGCGACGGGCGGAATGATCACGCCGTGGCTGTTGCTGTGGCTGCGGTTCCCGGGTGGAGTTTTGTGAGACCGTTGAAACGAAATGTCTGCGGAAGTGACAACTTCTTGGCCACGTCCTTGTAAGCGTTGGTGTGCACGAAGCGCGAGAAGCAGTCCTGGAAGAATTTGAGGTGAAATTTGAAATGTTTTGAATGGTGGCCTAGTTTTCCAAATATTTGGAATTCTAGGCCATGAACTAGCTCATCTGAAAGAGAATTTCAAGTAAAGTGGGCTCACAAAATTCGAGACCTCTAGAACGCCTTGAAGCTAAGTTATGAGTCTGGCCGAACTTTTCAACCAGTGGGGAAGTTAGGCCGTCAGGTTGCAGCTGTCAATGTTTGGGGCGGTATAACTCGGCTCCGAAATGTCCTAGAGCTTTCAAATTTTGTGTACTCACTGAACTAGATACGGGCTTTCAAATGGACTAGGTTTCGAAAACGTGGCCTAACTTTTCAAGTTGTTGGGAAACTAGGCCACCACTGCTATAACTTCGCTCCTAGTTTACTTATTGTTTCGGAAATTTGTGAGTTCACTGAACTTGGTAGGTTCTCTCAGATGGACTATGTCTTGAGATCGTGGCCTAGTTTTTCAAGTTTCGAAAAATTCGGCCACGTCCCCCAAGTCTTGACACCGCTACAAGTTGGCTCAAAAATGCCGTATAGCCATCAATTTCCGCGGGTAGATCAAACTTGACATGGGCTTTCGAATGGACTGAGTTTTGTGACTGTGGCCTAGTTTTTCAGTTTTCGGAAAATTCGGCCACTACGACAAAACCGATTATAACGTAGCTTCCAGGTGTCGTAGTAATATCAAAGTTTGTGAGACTACTGAAAACAAAACGAACTTCCTATTAGACTTGATTCTGAGATCGTGGCCTAACTTTTCAATTATTTGAGAAACTAGGCCATCAACTCCAAGCTAGGAGTTTCGAATGCATGGCCTAATTATCCCAAAGAAACCTAGGCCACCACTTTCCCTCTGTGCTCACCTTCTCCATCAAACGATAGACATGTGCTTGTGCGCGCTCGTAGATGTTCTCCGGGAATGTGGATGGCTCCTTTCCTTCGACTCTGCAAAAATCCAAGGATTCGAATGATCACACCCAAACTCTGTTGACGTAAAAAAAAAAGAAAAGAAGAAGAAGATAATTCTTCGGTTTTTGATCTACTCATAGCGGGCTTCTCAAAAACTCACAGCCCAATAATATCCGTTCTTGTGTCATGATCAATGTTGATAGCCAACGGCGACTCGGCGGCGATGAATGTGTCGTACATCTCCTGTACAGTGGACTCGAACTTTCCACGTCCCTCCGACACGCCCACTGCTTTGAGCTCCTCGACGGCCCACCTGTAATCATCAGAATCTTAGGATTACTGGAGCCCAACTAGGAATTACCAGAACAGAATATTCTCCTCGGAGTACTCGGACTGCAAGAACTTGGTGAACTGTGCACGTCCGTCGACGTCGTAGATGACGTGATCGAAGGCGAATTGCCACTCATTTGGGCTGAAAAATTTCAGATTTCAGACATGTTGACGAATCCCTTTTGGAGAAAATTTTTTTTCTGACTTCGTTACCCAAATTTCCTGTCTGTATAGTAGTTGTATACTCCCAGGAGGAGTCGAAAATATATGTAAAAAAAAATAAATTGAATTTGGACGCGAGTCTTGTTGACCCCACTGCGCGGGTCACGATGAATCATGAGTTAAGAACGAGAGTGGCCGAAGTTTCTCGAAGGAAAGTTCGGCCATAGCCTGCTAGACTCATAACAGGGCTCCGAGGCGTTCTAGAGGTCTAGAAATTCATGGGCAAAAGGTACTTGAGAAGCCCTTTTGGATGGACTAGGTCTCATGGATCTGATGGCCTAGAAGTCAAAACGTTGAAAAGCTAGGCCATAGCCTGCTAGGCACATAACATGGCTCCCGAGCGTTCTGGAGGTCTAGAATTTCGTGAGCACACTGAGATAGACAAACGCTTTCAGATGGACTAGGTCGCGATAGATTTGGTGACCTAGAAATCCAAATCGGGGAAAAGTTAGGCCATAGCCTGCTAGGCTCACAACCTGGCTCGGGAGCGTTCTGGAGGTCTAGAATTGTGGGAGCACACTAAACTTGGCACGTTAATTCAGAGGATCTAGAGCTAATCGCCAAAAATCCCAAATTGCGAAAACCTAGGCCATTGCGCTAAACCTCGGCAAGCTGTCCGTAAAAACGGCAAGCTGCCAGTTTAAGAACCCGCTAGAACTGCTACCTCAAAGCGACAAGAGACATTAATGGGTAAGTTGCCGATTTCTAGGAGCAAGTTGCCTAGGCCATACCCACCTAAGTCTTGGCGACGACGGAATATTATTCGGCGAGATCATGTTCATATTATTGGCTGAAGTTGGCGGTGTCGACCCGTTTCCATTTGCCTGATTCTCGTTGGATCGACGGCGACGTTCTCCTGAAAAATTCCTTTTCTTGTCGAAAACTAGAAAAAAGTGTCAAAAATTCCCACGTCTTCTCCTCTTCTCTATTTTCAAATCCCCTATCCCATGCTCCCCATTCAGAAGTGACGTCAATCCCTTTTGAATTCTTCTTTCCCACATCCCTTCTCCACTAATCCGCCCCGTATGATATTCAACTTTTTTCACTTCTGAGCCCTCTTTCTGAGCTCACGGAGCCAAAAGAAGATTATGGAATAAAAATTATTGTTCTGATATGTAAGCACGAGCTGATGGGATTAGTGGCAGGAAATTGAAGATAATGGTCAAAGTGCAATTGAGCAGAAATCATACCTCAAAGGCGCATGTGACAAAAAAAATTGGAGGGGAGGGGTTCGAACCCGGGTGTGACAATTGGTAGGCCACAGCGTTACCGGCTGCGCCATTTTCTGTGTGTTTTCAAAAGCGCGCGGGGGAAAAGGAGGGTAAACCCACACAGTTCCGCATGGCGCAACTGGTAACGCTGTGACCTGTCAAATATCACACCCGGGTTCGATCCCCCGCTACTCAAAATTTTTTTTCTCTAAATTTTTACCGTACCCCCACGATATTATTTTTTGTTATTCGACAAAATGTAGTTGGTCGCTGTTGTTATTCCATTTTCCCAGCCCCCCTAATACAATTATCTCATAATTTCTTATATATTTTCCCCATGAATAACAAGAAATTGAATTTGGTGTATAATATATGTCTCTAAAGAAGGGGAGAAATTCGAGATTTTATTTCGTGTCGGAAGTTGTGTAGAATCAAAGACAAGTGGTAGGAAATTGGATACTTTTTTTGATTTTTTGAATTGGAAACGGGAAAAAATGTCTGGAGATCAAAAAGACATGGGTCCCTATGTGACTTTTTGACCTATTTTCTTCCGCTTTCCATTCTATTCAACTCAATTAAACTGGGGGGACCTCGAGAGCACAGAATTGCTCAATGATTCTTTTGAATAGGGGAGGAAAAGGAAACGAATTAAGACCCACAAAGTGAGTGCTCGAAAGGTTCGTGATGGGTGAGAAAAAGTAGAGGGAATGAAGTGAAGTAGAACGGGCGATTGATGGTTGGGAATGGGTTTTTGAGCTGCGTCTTTAGAGTAATAAAAATGGAAAAAAGGGCTCGGGACAGTGAAGAAAACCCAGGAATTTGGGGAAGTGGTTGAAAAAGTCATGGGATCCCAGAGACCCACAGGCCCATAGGTCACCTCCACAAAGGCCAGAGGTGGAAAGAGCCCAGAGGCCGTCTAGAAATTGTCAGCGATGGAGACCAGACCCCCCAAGCGCTACCGAACTACAGGTTCCTGCGACCCTGACAAAAAGAGGCCCATAAGCTCAGAGGCTCGTAGGCACACAAGCCTGGAGGATTACAAGCGGCCCAAAGACTGTCTTATAGGCTCCAAGACAATTTTACTAGCTCCAAGACTGTCTTATTGGCCCCAGGACTGATTTACAGGCCCTCAGACTGTTTTACTAGCCCAGAGACTTTTTTACTGACCCCAGACTGTCCTACAAATCCAGAGATTGTTTCACAGGCCTCAGGCCCCCAGACTGTTTTACAGGTTCATAGACTTTTCTTACAGGCCCAAAGACTTACAGATCCAGAGGCTAGATCCCCAGACGATGGGCCCACAGGCCCCCAAGGCTCAAAAGACCACAGACCCCTAGGAGCCTGAATACCCGAGGTTCAAGCCACATCCTCATAGGCCTAGAGTCTCGATGCTACAGATTTGTAGGATTTAGGCGCATAGGCCCACAGGACCACATACAGAAGGGCACAGAAGCTCAAGAATACGGACTCACAAGATCACAGTTTTACAGCCCCAAATGCACAGATCTGTCCCCGAAACTGAGCTCGACTACCATAGGACACCCCCACCAACCCCACACTTACCTCTGGAAATGGACAACTGTTTGAGCAATTTTCTAGGTGATCTCATAGCGTTTTTCACAATTTCTGAAGTAATTCGAATTCTCAACAACGAAAAAAGAAATTCAGAGCAAGAAGAAGAAGAAAGAAGAAGTACGTCTTCTTCTTCTTTTTTTGGGGAAGGAGGACACGGACGAGCGGGGACGAGCGACTAGGACTAAATAAACAGCGTCACACAGCAGCAGTAGAAAAAAAAGAAGGGGAGGAGGGAATGGAAATCGAGATGAATTGAATCGACTCTCTCTCTGTGCCCCCGTCGTTTTTTGAATGCCGAGGAGAAGAAGAAGAAGAAGGCACACGGCTTCATAGAAAAAAGAAGGGGATGGAGGAGAAGAAGACGTCGAAAATATGGAGAGGGGCGGAGCTTATGGAAATCCGGGGAACTCTCTTCTTCTACACACCTTCTGAAGGAGAGTGTTCTAGTTGGAGGGAGGATAAGATGGGATTTGGTGGAGTTGGGAAAGCGGCTTTTGGTTTTTCTGCTTAGGATGTGTCTTATCATGAAAGATTTTAACGGAATTAATTTCGGGAAAATGGGATTTTAAGCACAGTTTTGCTGGGGTTGGGAGCTCGAAAGCGAAGGGTTATGTCAGTGAAAATTGAGAGGAAGGAGCCCAGAAATCCGGAATTTCAGCCAGGTTTTCATTAGATCTGAGCCCAAAAACTGGAATTTTTCGTCTAAAAATCAAAAAGCCGAACAGCGAAAAATCCAGTGTTTTATTTATCGGATAGGCCGTTTCAGCTATCAGACAGGCCTCCAAAACAAGATTTCAAACTATATTTCTAGACCCTATTTCACCTCCAGATTCCAATTTTGGGCCAAACCCGAAATAGCTTCCTGTACTTGACGTGCTCACGTACAAAATACCAAATCCTACGACAGATTGCTTTTTTCCCTTTGAAACTCAAAAATAGCTAATTCTGACTTCAGAATCGAGTTCTAGATCTCATTTTACCCCTAGATTTCGATTTTGAGCCAAATCTGAAATAGTGACTTGAGGGACCTGTACAGAGATACTTACGTATAAAACACTACGTTTCACGACATTTCGCTTTTCAGGATTCAAAATTGAAAATACCAAATTCAGACATAGAAATCCAGTTCTAGATCTCATTTCACCTCTAGATTTCAATTTTTAGCCTAATCTGGAATAGTGACCTGAGACACCTGTGCAGGGGTGATCACGTACAAAACACTAGACTCAACGACAGCTCGCTTTTCTGGCTTTCAAAATCGAAAAAAGCAAATTCTGACTTCAAAGTTGGATTCATCTCGTTTTTTTAATCCTAGATTTCAAATTTGAACCTGATCGGAAACAGCTTCCTGAGGTGCCTGTCTAGGGGTGTTGACGTACAAAACACAAGACTTTACGACTAAAATTCTCCTAGACCACCTTCTTTTTTGAACCCAAAAAAGCTTCCAAAAAGCAACAAAAAATACGATTTCCAGCCAGACTACACCCCATTCAAAAGTGCCCCGGAAGTGACACACACAACTAGTTTGACCAGACCAAACTAACAAGGTTTGGCTGAAAACTTTTTGAATATTTCATTGTCTAGGGGTGGTCTAATAATTCCTGAATGATACTCAAATTGGTCAGTTTTTTTTTGACTAAATTCTGATTTTTTCAAAAAAAGTAGGTTGAGTCATAGAGGTATGGGAAAAATTTGTTGAGAAAAGGGAAGAAGAAAAAATTTTTTTTTGTGAAAACTAAAAACATGTAATTTGGTGGCTAGAGAGAAATGTCGTAATACCTATAATTATGGGATTGGGGGCTGAGAGAAGAGGGGAAAGTAGGATGAAAAATTCAATGAAGGAGTTACTACCAGTGCGCTAAGGGGACACCTAAGGGGACACCTAAGGGGACACCCAAGGGGACAACTAGGCGGACACCTAAGCGGACACCTTAGCGGACACCTTAGCGGACACCTATGAATCTGGAATCATGCCGAAAACCAATAAAAAATTTAAAAAATCGTTTGAAAATTGGGAAAAACTGGAAAAATGGCTCTAGAAAACCCAAAAAGTACAGTACCCCTTCCATCCAATTTCCCTATTTTTTTTCTAGAAAAAAAACTTGAGTGATGCCTTGATCACAGTCATTTTCCCATCTTCCTCTTCCTCTTTTCTATTTGGCCAACTACTCCACTTTTCCCCCCCTCCCACAATCTCACGTCATTGACACATCGTCCTTGTCTAGAAGAAGGTGAACGTCTTCAAGACAAGGGGACTCAAATTTCGAGAAGTGGAAATTTGATAGGTCATATTATTCAAATTGACGTTGGTTGTTGTTTTCCTTTTGTTTTATGGGTTCTTTGAAGAAGTAAAATTTTCGAAAAAAATTTTATGACTCGGGGAAAAGTGGAGAAGGAAGAGACATGAGGAAGTGGAAGAGTTTTGGGGGATCTTTTGAACTTTTTATGGGAATTTTTTGAAATTTTTTTGAGATTTAGAATTGCTAGAAAGGGCTGAAAATATTTTCAGAATTTTAGAAAAGTCCGAAAATTGAAGTTCAGTTTTGAAAAATACGTATGGAATTGGAAAACACAAGAGAAAAAAAAGGAAAAGCTTTGGGAACATTTGAATATTTTTTGCTCTAAATTGAGCTTAAGACACCCTGAGAGCCACAAAAACGGAATCAAAATTTTCAGTAAATGCCTGGAATTGTCTATGGATTTTAGAAAAAATCTAGAAAGCTTGGAAGATTTCAGAATTATCAGAAAATGTCTGAAATTATTTCCAGATCATTAGGGGATCCTTAAACTTTCTCATTCTCTTCCAGATAGTTTTCAGATTGTTCGGAATATGTGAAAATCTAAAACAGCTTTGAAATCTGTGGACAATAGTTATCCAAAAGTAAAAAATGTTGCAGACAACTTGAAAATGTCTGAGTTTGTTTACAGATCTTTAGAAAAACCTCCAGAAATTTTTAGATAGTATTCAGACTTTTCGGATTCATCTGATAATCCAAGAAAACCTGATGATAAATCATCCTGTACTCTAGATCATCCTCCCTCTTACATAAAATCTTTACCCTTTCCCACTCCTCTTGATTTTTCATTTTTGTTCCTAGCTTGAAGTTTTCTTTAGCATTAGTCACTCTCACACACCTTTTGCTTCTTAGACAGGCTCGACTAGACGTGTGAGTGAAATGGTCAGTAATGTGTCAGATATCAATCTGACTAATGATGGTTTTTGGGAGAAAGTGGAAAATATTTATTACGCATCGGGGAAAAAAATGATGAGAGTGGCTAGGGATAGGGCTAGGGGTTACTGTACCAGATGAGTCAGGTTACTGCACTAGATCACTGTGCTGGATAACTGAATGACTGTACTAGTAGGCTAGACTACAGTGCTAAGGTTCTGGGCTCGCAGTCTACTGGATTACTGTGCTGCTCAAATTCAGCATAAAACAAAACCAAAAAAAATCGCTAAAAACCATCCCAAAACATGCTCATAACTATACAAAAATTCTCTTTGTAGTGACACGACTGGTCGTTTTTTTCTTTGCTCCTCAAAATCGGATTAGCCCTCACAGAGCTTCCTACTAGGATAATTGTTGTATAGAGAGAAAGGGGGCTTCTTCCCTCTCTCTATTGTGAAAAACATGAGAATATCAATTATTCAGTTGAGGGGACACTTGAAAAGGAGAAAGGAGAAGATGAAGGAACATGTGTCATTTGCAGGTTTTGTATCCTTTTTTGACAGAGGGAAGAAGAGGAAATAAAGGTTCTAGGGACTTTAATTTAGCACAAGGAAGGGGGCTTTTGGGGGTGTAACACGGGTAAAAAAATCATTTTTTTAGAGAAAAAAGTAGAAAGAACTGAATTTTTAAATTCAAAAGTCTCAAAATTTTTACACTAAAACCTGCCATTTTTCGACTTTTCTGTATGAAATTTATACCATCTGGTAGAGAATTTTTTCCTCTACAATTTCATTTTTTTGAATTTCCAGATTTTTCAAAAATCAAGACCCTAAATTGCTTTTTTTTCCTGGGGAGCCCTCAGTTTCACAGAGCTCCCAAGATGGGTTTTTCTGGTTTTTTTGAGCTAAAATTTATGGACTTGAATTCAACACCAAAAAAAGTGAGCCGTTTAGTATTTTGAGCATTGCTGGGGGTAGCTCAGGTCACTTTTTCAGATTCGGCTCAAAATTGAAATCTAGAGGAGAAAACGGGTCTGGAACCAGATTTTGAAGTCAAAATCTGCTGTTTTTGAGCTTGAAATTCGTCTGACCAATCTGAATTTTTTTAGACTGCCACGAAACTAAAATTGCGATTTTTCCGATTTTTAGTGGTCAAAACCTCCTTATTGGTCATATTCTTCCCAATTTTCACCAAGCTGAATTCTGAGCAATAGCATATTTTGAATTCCAGGACCCTATTTTTTTGAACTTTATCCCCCTTTCTCCAAAACTAAAAGTCAAGTGGTATGTTGTCCTCCCAATGGACCTCTTCTTCACTATTCTTCGAAAAAAAGAGCCCTTCTTTCTTATATCCCCTTCCAAAAAAAAGAGCACACGTCATTTTCTTCTTCATGGCTCAATGCTCCTCTCTTCATTTTCTGCTCTTTTTCACATGTGCTCCAGGAAAAGAGCTGGAGCAGGAGAGAAGACTTAATTAGATGAGAGAGAGGGAGAGAGGGTGATGAGAAATGGAGAAGAAAATGTTTGAAACCTTTGAAAAAAGGAATGAAAAATGGAACTGATGGAATAAGGAAAAAAGATTAAATGGCGGGGGAGGAGGAGAAATCGAAGCAAAAAAGAATTAAATTAAAGTGAGAAAGTGCACGAAAACAGGATTTGGTGGCGGGAGACTTTTTTGGTTCCATTGGAATTGTATTGGGGTTTTGAAATAGGAAATTTGGGGAGAAATAGCTAGAAAAAAGAGCAAAAAATTTGGAAAAAATCTAATTTTCCAGAAGTTCCAGGTACCATTTTGAGCTTTTTAGAATTCTGTAGTGGGATTAATTTCGTGGTTTTTCAGGGTTTTCGTAGAGGTTTTGTTTTGAGCTCATTTTTCTAAAATCAGAGCAAGTTCCAGAGATTTTTAGGCAACTTGACTGAAATCTTGAGTATGAAAAATAGGATTTTGGTTGATTCAGACGAACCAGTTTCTTTTTTTTTTTGGAATTTTGAGCTCTTTTCGGCGATTTTCGGTCGATTTTGCCGTACTTTTGAGCAGAAATTGGGCTTTTTTTTTGAGGCAATTTTGAGATTTTTGAACGAGATTTCGATTAGTTTTCTGAAAAGAAATCTAGACTTCTCACAAAACTCCAAATTTCTGTCGTGTTCAATTGTCAAAAAAAGCTTCAATTTCCTCTTAAACGGTCAGGAAAATACCCAAAATGACCAGAGAATAACTAGAATTTAATCCTGAAATGTTAAAAAAAAAGTGCTCAAAACCTAGTTGCTTTTCGCTTAATTTTTCTGGGAAAACATGCTCTAACCCTCGAAAAAAGATCCCGTAACCTGAAAAAAACCAAAGAAACAATAAAAATCCCGTCAAAATACTCGCTTTGATTTCTCGATACTTGCCTGAAAAACTGCGAAAATCAACCTAAAACCACTCAATTTTCCCTCCAAACTAACCCAAAAATATCAGAACTTTGCTCTAAAAATAACCAGAAATACTCCCCGAAATGTACCTAAACTTCCTTATTTCTATTCTAAAAATAACCCCAAAACCACCTAGACCACCTCTAAAAATTCTGAAAATTCGATGAAAAAAACTCCACCGCCAAAAAAAAGTAATAACTCTTTCAAAGCCGTTCCTTTTCTCTCTGTTTATTTACCCCATTTCGTTATTTTGGAACGACGAACATTCCTTGAAACTCCCCTCCTTTAGTTTACTTTTGATCTCCTCTTCCCTTCCTTCGTTTTCTTTGAAAACATAAATACTGTCTAGAAGGGGAAAGGAAAAACTATGGGAGAGGGAAACTTCTGCGAAAGAATCAAAGGATTAGAGGAAAATGACCACTTTCTGAAAGAGACGAGAGGAGGAGGAGGAGGATTTTTGGTTTTTTTCTGCAATTTAGGGTATTAGTACAGAAAGAGAGAAGTTCTGGAACAAAACACATTCTGCTGATTTTTGATGGTTTCAGCTTCAAAATTAGCAGTTTTTGACAACGAAATTGAGCAAAAAACGGTTTTGAGTCCAAATTTGAAGTTTTGAGGACTAAATTAAAATTGTGACCAGAGGGGCACCCCATTAGAGTCCCGGGGTCTTCTGGCAGGTTATATGGCGTCTAAACTATAATTTAGCAGGTTTGACATCAAAAAACAAGCTTTTTTGACTATTTCGAGTCCAGGTATCGATTTTCGGCCTGATCTGACATGGTGACCATTCTACCATACGAGTAAAGGGTGTCCTACCCTAGTTAGGAGCTTCAGACGGATTCTGAGGGGTTCAGACTCAAAGATAGCAGTTCCTGAGAGCAAAATTGAGAAATTTTGAGTTTTTTGAGTCTAGATTTCTCACTGGGAGAAATATTCTGACAGGTTTCTAAGGTTCCTAAACTCGAAAAAAGCGGTTTTTGAGTTCAGAATTGAGCTTGTCTACCTTTTCTGAGTCAAGATTTCAAATTTCAGAATCTGATTTTTCTTTCCATCAATGTTTGGAACCGTCAAACTTTTTTCCCCGTTATTTCCCAAAAAAGGAATCTCATCATTTTTCAGCTCAAATGATCAACATCCCGTGCCTAATCATCCGAAAGCTAATTAATTGACCACCACCAACATCATCACAAAAAAACCCTGGGTTATTTTTGGTGGAATGAGCACAGAGCACAGCTCTCCGGAGCACTATGAGTACACACAATCAGCCATACAAAAAAACAAAACACACGGAGGTTCTCACGTACTCATAAGGGGAAAATGGGACAAAAAATAGAGCAAGAGCACAAAATATGGAAAATGGTTTTGAGAATTTCGGAGCCCAGATTTTTGAAAATCAGGGACGAAAAATATGAAATCGTAGAGGAAAAAATTCGCTATCGATTGGTATTACTATTTGGGTATCTTCGGTTGATTTTTCCAGATTTTCAGACAAATTTAAGCCCATTTTCAGCAGTTCCAACTCCCCCAAACTCCTTTTTGTTCTGTTTTTTTCAACAAAATCCCTGTCGAATTTTCAGCTCAACCCACACCTCCTCTTTCCAGTCCTAATCCGTCTTCGTCGACTAAAATCGGATGACAACAGGAAAAAAGAAGAAAAAACAAGCAACATCATGTACAAATACGTATACACCTCATTTTTCAAAAAAAAAAAAAAGAAAAGATCACGTCATTTTTGTGAAGGAGAGAATAAAACGGAGAAGATTACTGTACTTTTAAAGGGTGAACATGATTCTAGAACTGGTGAACCGGTTATAGGACCCTAGGAGCCGTGGGACCTAGGAGCCATAGGGGCCATAGGACACATAGGACCTCAGGGGTCGTAGGAGCTATAGGACCCTAGGAGCTATGGGACCACAGGACAATAGGACTATAGGACAATGTAAGACTATCCGGACTACCCTAAGCTACAGGACCATAGCTGAATTACATGATTCTCTAAACCGGATTACTGTACTTTTTTACACCCAGACCGGTTTTCTTGGTTACTGTATCTATTCCCAATTTTTTTCGTTACACATTTCCAATTTTACTGCATTTTTTTTCAAGTTTTTCTGACTCTGCCTGGATTACTGTACCTTTTTCAAACTCCCAATTTTTTTTCCCAAGTAGCCATTTTCCTTTCCAATTTTTCCCCTTTGAAACTCACTACTGAACGGCAAGAAATCCCTTAATTTGATTGTCAATATGTCGATCACATTCCTCCGTGAGGTCTTCTCGAACACCGGCGCCGACACGGATCGTGGTAACCGCCGTTTTAGGGGCATTTTAGTAGGATTCTAGAGTTTGAGAGTTTGATGAGATAAGGTACGGTAGGAAATTAGAAAATTGAGGAAGGTGCAGAAGATGAATAATTGGAAAAAATTTGGCAAAGAGTGGCGGGAAAGAAAAAAACCTGGATTTCAAAGTGAAATAACTCGGCTGTGAGAGGAGATAGAGAATAGTGATTAACTAGAGAAATACTGGAAATATGAAACTGAGCAACTTTGTAGTTGATAATTTTTTTCTATCTTCATGGGGAATGGGGATATGGAGCTTCAAACTAGAAAGCCAGAGCTGTCGATTAGACAACTGGAAGAACGTGGCACCTGATTGCTGTTAGAGTTATCAAAAAATTGTCAACTAACAAAATGTGTAAAATTATAAAATAAACAAGTTATCAGTTGAAAATCTTTTGGTACCTCAACCAAGAAAAAAGTTATAGCGCCTAGAACATGAAGCGTCTGGAATTTTCAGCGCAAAATTATTCTGAAAACGACCATATTTTGAAATGAGTCAGGCTTTATTGTTTTGTGACAATTTTCAATTTTTTTTGAAAATTTATTTTTTGTACGGTACTAAAATGTCTAGACTCCATAAAAAAATTGGGAAAAAATGCCAATTTTCAAAATTTTCAAATTAGAAAAAAAAAAAAAATTGGCAGTAAAATTATTTCTCAGGGAGCTACGGAGCTAGGAAACTAGGATAAGGGGATTACTGTAAAGGATCCTCAAAAATGGGGAAATCTGTAATAGAAGGGCACTTTTTTTATTCGAATTCGGCTCAGAAAATGGAGGGTAACCATCACTTTTGGTGGTGAAAATTGGATTTTTTAGATCTCAAAACCCGATCTCCATGGGCAATACTGTAATAAAAGGGCACCGTTTTGAAGGCTCGGATGTTTTTTCGGAATTTTCTAGAGCGAAACATGCCGCTCTATTGAAGGTTAAACCCGAGATTTTGGACCGAAAAACCCCCAAAATCCACCAGACAAATCTCAGCTTAACCAATGCCTGCCCTTCTCTTACAGGTACCGTACTCTCTCTATCCCAAACAAAAACTCCAAAAAAAGCACCACGACTCTCCCTCAAAACAATGTATACGTTTCAAAGTGTGGTCAATGACACAAAAAGGATGAAAATATAAAAAAAAGAGGCTCTTCTCGTTTTCCATGTCCCTCCGGAAAATAAACGGAGGAAACGGCGGAGGGAAAACAGGACCAAAAATGGGTATAGAGGGGAGAGATGAAGAGGTTTTAGAGATGAAAGAAGAAGAAACAAAAAGTGGGCGTGGTCTATATAAAAAAAGAAGGGCGAGAAGAAGAAGAAGGAATTTTCGTGTCGCATGCAACACAAATGAAGAGGAGGAGGAGGAGAAGGGCATTTGGATGGGGAAGAAGAAGAAGAAGATGGACAATGTGATAGATTGGTCCCTTGACCCTTTTCGTGAAAAGTGAAATGCATAAATATGAAAGTGCGCTCTATGGAGAATTGGTGAGATGGCTTTTGACCTCGAACATCACTGGGGAGATGAGGAGAAGACTAGAGTGTTCTTGGGAGAAAAAAAACAATGGGTCGGATTGTGATTTCTGATTGATTCTAGGGTCTTCTAGAAAGGAAGATTTTAGAAGTCTAAAACTGGAAAAATTGGTTGAAAATTTGGGATTGAAGGTCTATTTTTCGGAAAAGAAATTTTGAAAATTTGGAGGTTTTCGAAGAAGATTTGACGCGCATTTTTGAATTTTTGAGCAGTTTTCTGAAAGTATTTCGGGCCATTTTTTCTAGGGATCAATCAAATTTTTAGTAGACTAGCTACAATTTTTTCTAGATTATTCGCAGGTTTTTGAGTATGATTATGGAGGGTGTTGCCGTTTCATATTTGTAAATTTGACCAAAATCAGATTCTTAGGTTCTTGGATATTTTTGAACCCAAATTATTAGTTAAAAATTCAAAAAAAACCTCAAAAAACCAACAAAAACCGACGAAAACCTCCCTAAAAGTCGTCAGAGGACTATATCTCGGCTGCTGTTAGAGGTATCAAAACGTAATCAACTAAAAAGTTGTAGATTTTCAATGTTTACAGAATTTGTTAGTTGACATCATTTTTGTATCTTTTTTCCTAACCGAGATAGGCCGTTTTGAATCTTGAGCATCAGAGAGCGACGCCAGAGAAGTGAGAGTGTCTGCCCCTCTGGCCCCTCTCTCCTTTGGCGAGCTAAATCACCGTTCTCATCAAAGCTACAAAAAAGTTATAAACTGAAAAGTTGTAGATTTTCAAATTTCACACATTTCACTAGTTGATCTCAAAATTTCATCTTTACTCCTAACCGAGGTATACCTTCTCAAAGCTGAAAAAAAGCTAGACAGCTCGTAACTAGATCCATGTTATCATGTTCAACGTGCTATATCTCCGCTCCCAATCAAAATATCAAAAAAATTGTTATTCAAAAAGTTGTAGCTCTTTCAATTTTGCACACTTTACTATTTGGCTTAAAAAGTCCATCTCTACTCCTAACCGAGATATAGGCTTGCAAAAATAAGGCGATCTTAAAAAAGTCAAAGAAAATCAAAAAGAACTATCGGAAGCCAAGGAACATACGACTAAAAATGGAGATAATAGGAAATCGGGTAAAGATCAAAAAATCATCAAAAGGCACAGAGAAAAACACAACCAATGAAGGCGAAGATGTGACTAATTGTGTTGGATTGATAAGGTCTTCTTCTCTTTTTTTGGAACTGATGTTTTGGGATGGACGGAACTTTGATAAGGGATTCTTGCTGTCAGTTTTCATTTTTCAGAAAAAAATTTAGGTCCCAAAATATGGGCGGGGCTTAAATATAATTTTTGAATTTTTGCCAATATTCAGTGATTTTGAAATTTTGGATCTCTTCATTTACGGCTGAAAATCTCCCACTCCAAAGTTTCAAAGTAAAAAGAAAAATCTGAAAAAAATGGGCGGAGCTTCCTAGGCCAAAAGAACATTGAAAAATGTATAAAACTTTTTGAAAAATAAGAATCCTCTCTCCTCCCCGAACAAATCTCTCAGGGATGTCGTCATCAAACAACTAATTAGACGAGATCCGAAGAGATAACACTAGGAGAGAGAGTACAGGATCTGTGGAGGTTTAGAGAAACACGAGAAGAAGTAAAAGGGGCCCTTTTGATAACAAGGAGAAGAAGATGAAGAGGCGGAAGAAGACACGCCACATGTTCACTTTATGTTCGAATGTCTGGGGTGCCCTCCAACTTTGAAATACTATTTCGGGTCTATATCTTCACTTGACTTTTTCAACCTACATCTGTTTGAAACGAGTGGAAAAAAGATAGAAGATAGAGGAGGAAGAAGGATGGAAAAATGCATTTTGATGGCCCTTGCAGAAAACGAAATTTTATTTTTATATCTTTTCCGTTTTTTGGGTTTTTTTTTGGCCTACAACTTTTTCTATTTTTTTTTGGGAAGAGGAAGAATTGTTCTTTCGGAGTCCATTGGAAAAATTAAAAAAATTGTTTCTACTTTGGAAATTTTATAGCGGAAGGAGGCAATAAACATATGGCATTCTTTAGTTGTCCCGGAAGGAAAGATGTCGAGGTTTAATAATTTTTTTTTTGAATTTTGATTTTTTGATCGTTTTGTAAGAATTTAATTTTTTTGAAGAAAAAATAAGCTTCAGTTTTTGGGGACCTTTTATGATTTTGAGACCGATTTTCGGTCTAAAAATGAATTTCAAAACTGCCTATAATCAGTAAAAAATGTCTCAAAATGTCCCAAAATTCAGTTGATTCTCCTTTTTTCAGAGGAATTCTCGAAAAATGATTTTTCAATGGAGCTTCTCCGAAAATCTAGGGTTCTTCTACTTTGAAGCAAAATATCTCCGTTTTCAATGGAGTTATCAAAAAGTTGTCAACTAAAAAATTGTAGATTTTTTAATTTTACACGATTCCTCAGTTGACAACATTTCTGTGTCTTTTTTCCTAACTGAGATAGGCCGCTTCAAAGACAAGGAGGGGCCCCAAGAGAAGTGAGAGTGTCTGCTTCTCTCGCCTCTCTGCTCTTTGACAAGTTATATCTCGGTTCTCATAAGAGCTATCAAAAAACTTTCAACTGAAAACTTGTAGCTTTTTTAATTTTAAATATTTCGTTAGTTGATGTCTTTTTTGTATCTCTACTCCTAATTGAGATAGGCCGTTTTGAAGTTATAGCTTCCGCGGACTTAGATGATGTCGACTGCCTCTGTATTTCTACAAGCCATATCTCGGTTATTTTTAGAGTTATCAAAAAACGCTTCACTGAAAACTTGTAGCTTTTTTAATTTTACACAATTTCTTAGTTGACAGCTTTTTGCCAACTCCCACCTGAACTAAGTTATTCTGGCTCAATCACCAAGTCCTGCCAGATAAGTGGTCTTTACCCTCCTCCTCCAAACTGAAAAAAACAATAAATTCACTGAAAAATCAGGAAGTCACGTTTCATGTGTACCCCTACTCCCTAATTCCCAAATGCCCCTCTATCCACCAAAAAAATCTGCCGGAAAGAAAAAAAATGGGGTTGGACCTCCAGGGAGCCCGAACCCCATAAACAACTCCACAAATTTTTGTTGGTGAGGGGGGATATCAATGGCAAAAAATCTGGGGAAAAAGGGTCAAAAAACAAGAGGAAGATGTGTTTTGATCCGTGGATGTACCTGGGGGACTGGGCTCGGGGAGCCGTGGTCCAGATCAGGCAGCGAACATTGGGGTCAGGCTTCTGGAGCCGGAGCTAAGGCATCACCTAAATACGGAAAACTGCTCCTTCAAATTGTTGTCAATTCCAGGGTCTTCCAGACTCCGCCCCGTCGTATTCTTCACCAAACAAACAAATCCACCCACCAAAAAGTTGTTAATTTTGACTTTTACGATTCATTATGAAGGGGTGAAAATGGAATGAGGAATCAAGAAGGGGGAAATTGACAAAATTAAAAAAATAAATGAGAAAATGGGCGGAAAGGAAAACAATCATGGGTCCTGGTACACAACGATGAAGACGGATGTTCTTTGAGCGTCTTATGAGGTATTGGGTCAGGAGGTTCCTTAAAGGCGCAGGCAACTTTTTGGAGAGGTCTCACAATGATTTTTGAGGTTTTTGAGCTTTCCAGGTGCATAAAATTGTTACAGTACTACAGGTTTTCGTGGCTAGACCCATGCTGCGCCTTTGAGGTAACGCGAATTTTTTTTGGTGAAAAAAATTTATCATGGCTCGCCTAAATGATTTGATAGTGCTGTCAATTCTGGATTTTCAAATAAATTCGAAAAAAAAAAATTCAAAATTGCCAAAATCTGGTCAAAAATCTGCCCCAGAAAGCCATAAGACCCTCTAAACTTTTGAAAAAAAAATCGGAAAAATATCAAAAAAAAATCCCAAAAAAAAACCCAGAAAAACCCAGCTGGCTCTTCCCCACCCATCCAAATCATATATCAAAAAAAGCCCATTAAAATCTTTTTCTCCCTCTAAAAAACCGAAAAAACCAAAGCAAAACAAAACTTCTTTTCCGAATCTCCTGACATTTTTATGAGGCGTTTCGATCATCATCCATCACCCCTACCCCTTGGAAAAGAAAGAGAGAGAGAGAGAGAGAAAAGAGCAGAACAATAATAATATAAAAAGTATATAATCACGAGATGATGATGACGACTTGGAGACAGGAGGAGGAAGAGGAAAACACAACAAATGACTCTCCTGGAGGTACTGGGAGCAAGGACGGAAAACAAATGTTTGGGTTATTTGGTGGAATTGATCTGGAGGAGATTGATCTAGGGAAGAGGGGATAGAGCAGAGATCAATTTTCCTCAGGGTGGATGGGGTCTAAGAGCAATGAGATCTCTAATAGAAAGGCATGGATGGGATAAGACGCGCCTCCGGCGCTTCTAGATTTGAAAAATTTCAGCAAAAGAAAGCTATATTAGGACAAACCAAACTATCAAAAACTGCAAATATCGCAATATTTAGAAAAAAAATCGGCGCGCCTCCGGCGCTCCAGCAGCCCGGTTTTACAACCCTTGAAAAAGACGCTGGATTAGAACGGCCCGAGTCGGAACAGCAAATTTATGACTCTGGGGATCTTGATTTTAAAAAAATTCATCAATTCAAAAATTGAATTTGTAGAGCAAAAAATTCTCTATCGAATGGTATAAGGTTGGATCGCCAAAGTCGAAAAATTAGTGCTCTCTTGGGGTGGCCGTGTGGACATCTTTGATAAAATTATCCAAACTTTTTAGATTCCTAGTTTTCAGTAAAAATGACTGAAAATGATCCAAAAAACTCAAAACAAAATCTCAGATAGCATTTTCTTGCTCATTTTTATTGAAAATTGAAGTTCTAGGTCCCAGAAGAGCCTGCTGTCTTACCTTGACCTTAGAGACACAGGGAACTTCTGAGAAAATTTCTAGTTGCAAAAACCGTATTTCAGAGGGATTTTGTAGGATTTCCGAGTCGAAATGTATAGACTTTCATAGAAAAGCTATCCTTACATTCCAGGTTCTTATCGGACAAACCTAGGTCAGTTGGAAAATTGCAAAGAAACAAAAAAAAACAAAAAAAAATGCAATTCCATTTGAGATTTCCCAACCCGATTGCCCAGGATTTTTGCAGAAGAATGAGGTCAAACCAAAACAATTTTCCAATTTTCTCTTTCTATTTTTCTCTACCCAGGAGAAACAAAAAGAGGGAAAATGCCAAATGGCGGAGAAAAAAATTAATTAAGTTCCTCTCTCTCTCCCACTCATTCCTACCCCATTTTTAGTGCCGTTTCTTCTGGAAAAATGAAAAAAAAATGAAAAAAGTCATCAAATTTTAAGTGACGTCGTCTACGCCATTTTCTAATTTTTTTTTCGTTACGGAAATGGGAAATGAGTCAATTTGATCTACTCGTTAACCCATTCCTTGGGAAGGGAATGGGTTTTTTCTCACTGGAACTGGAACTGGAACAAAAGAGGGTGTCTAGGAAAAAAAAATCTAATTAGCGATGGGTTTGGTTTCAGGGAAATGGAGAAGCCTTACAAGAAGAAAAATCTGGAAAATTCAAGAAAAAAAAATAAATTTAGTAGTAGGAAAAGTTGAGAGAGGCTTCATCCATTTTGGAGCCAAAATTAGAAAAATTAGGACTTTAAGACCGGATTACTGTAGTGACCAAAAAATATTTTGAATTCTTAAAAATCGAAAAAAAAGTTTGAAAAAAATTTTTTTTTTGAATTACGGTAGTGTGATAGGTTACTGTAGTTTTTCTGTATGTCCTCACAATACAATATTTTGATTTTCCCTAGATTACTGTAGTTTTTGTGTTATCCCGCCAATTTTTTTTTCGAGGGTCTACCCTTGACCCCTCCCCTCTAAATCCCATTTCCAAAACCCTTCAATCCCATAAAAGCCCCTGTCCTTTCGTTCTCTATTTTTGTAAATGTCACCCTTTCCATTTTCATTTTTTCCCTTTTTTTCTAATCTAATCCCTCTACTAAACCCATAAATCCAATTTTCAATGGACATAATCTGATGTGATTTTTTTTTCTGTCCCCGTTTTTCTGACTTTTAGAAAACCCGAAAAAAAAAGAAACTAACTGGATTTGGAGGCCTTTCTCTTCCGATCACGCATCGAGATCTTGACACGAGTGAGCTTGAGACGTTCGCGGACTTGCTCCCAGCGGGCTCTGTAGAAAAAAAGGGTTTTCAGCATGATAAAACTGATGGGAAGTGGTTCATTAGGTGACAAAAAAAGCAGAAAGAAAATTTGAAAACTCGAGAATTCTCGAACTATATTGAGGTTCATTAGGTGACAAAGACACCTGATTTTCCTAGGAAAGTTGTGATTTTTTGCGGAATTCGAACAAATTTGAGCTTTTTCAGTGTGAAAAATGTTTCAGCTTGGAAAAGAATGCTGAAATTGAAACTAGACTGTTCTAATAGAGCTAAAACCAAAAATACACTGAAAACTACATTTTTCAACCCTGTTTGCCATATATCTTGGTTCTTATTGAAGCTATCAAAAAGTGTTCAACTACAAAGTTGCTTAGGATGAAATTTTGCATAATTTGTTAGTTGGTCACTTTTTACCATCTCTATTCACAACGGAGATATTCAGGTTCAAACGAATATGGGAGAAAAAATATAGACGATGGCCCTTGAATTTGAGAATTTACCCTCAACTTCACTGGATTTACAGGTTATTTTTTTCACTTGTCTTCTCCAAATTTTATCTGCCCAGCATCAAAAATGTTGAAAATATCGGCCATTATTAACTTCATAAGGTGACAAAAAACGGAACTTTTAGCATTGGAAAAAGATGGAAAGTCATGAATTCTTGAACTAAATTAAGGTTCATTAGGTGAAAGAGGCACCAGACTTTACTAGGAGAAGCGTGATTTTTTGCAGATTTTGAACGGATTTCGGTTCATTAGATGATGAAAAAGAGCTGAAGAGCTGCTGGAAGGGTAACTAGACTGTTCTGAAAGTTGCTCAAAATTAAATTTCAAACATTTTGTTAGTTGGACACTTTCTTCCATCTCTACTCATAACGGAGATATTCAGGTTTGAATAGGTACGGCCGGAAAAGATAGAGGAGGTGGCAGATATGCCCCTTGAACTTGAGAATTTACAGTCAACTTTACTGGACTCCAAATTCCGGCTGCTCTGCGTTGAGAACGGTGGAAAATTGGTCATTATTAACTTCATAAGGTGACAAAAAACGGAACTTCTAGCATTGGAAAAAGATGACAAATTGAGATTTCTCGAATTAAATTGAAGTTCATTAGGTGACAGAGACACCTGATTTTTACTAGGAAAAAGGTGATTTTTTGCGGAATTTGAAACGGATTTAGATTCATTAGATGACAAAAAAGTTTCGAAATGGAAAAAAAATCAATGAAATCTAAACTATATTGTTCTAAAAGTGCATTCATTCGAATCAGGCTGAAAAAAAGTGAGCCTCAGAGCCTAAGAGCTTCAGAGCCCGATATTTCGGTTCTTGTTAGAGCAATCAAATTGTTTTCAACTAGAAAGTTGTTTAAAATCAAATTTTGAACATTTTGTTAGTTGAACACTTCTTGCCATCTCTACACACAACGGAGATATTAGGGTTTGAACAAGTATGGGCCCCAAATATAGGAGAGGTGGCCAATTTACCTGCACATGAGGCTTTACGAGTAAACCGTATCCCTACAGTACCCCTACCGTATCCCTACAGTACCCCTCTCCCTTAAACTCTATAGACTCACTTGCTAGCCTCACGACGAACCAAGTTGACTGGCGAGCGGAACGCCGCCGAGATGTTCTCCTTAAGTGAGCTCTTCTTGCGTGGTGGGGTCTCGTCTGGAATTTCAGATGAGTTACGGTAACTCGACGGACTACAAAAACTCCACTAGCACTTCGTTTGTTTTAGAGCTCTCAAGCTTAAAAGATCCCTATGGTTTTCGCATCATAGGGGAAATTCTAAGGCTTCTGGCTCAAAAAGATTAAAGCTTTTGTAGTCTTTGTAGTCTTCATAGCTTCCAAACTCACCAAGAACATCCCCAACCTTTGAGGAAGACGAGCTAAGAACGTGTCCACTAGCGGTGCTGTTCTTCTTCGACGGCGGACTTTTCGAGTCCGATATTGAGATTTTCTTCTTCATCTCCTCACCCAGACGGGTCACACTTGACATTCGTGACATTTTTATTTATTTTTGATTGAGGGGTACTGTAGATTTTTCGAGTGTGCCGGCTGTAGAATTTTCGGTAATGTACTGGAAAAAGTTTTTGAGAAACGATTCAAGAGCAAAGAGAGTCGAGAAAAGATCACGGATTAAGAAAGAATAAGCCCCGCCCTTTTTTGCAATATGGCCGCAAAAAAGTTTAGGCTCCGCCCCTTTCAGATATGACGTAATCGGAGAAATCATGTAAACAATTTTAGGAGTTTCTGACTTTTTTTAATGATAAAAAGGACTGCGTGGGTTGGGGCTGTGTTCCTCATTTCCTTTCTCATTTCCTTGGGCTTTCAGGTCAAACCTATTTTCTGAGAAGTGGAGGAAATTGGAAAACGAAGGAAAAGAAAAGAAGAGATTAGAAGTACAACAATGAGGGAAATGAAAAAATGATGGAAGTTTGATTTCTAGGGGGCTCAAACCGTTGAAAACAGGGTTTGATCTACTTTCTCACTGGAGCGCACTTGCACTTTTTTGGAACCGAACACCTGTTCATGTTCCTCCCCCCCTCCCTTCCTAGCCGACAGTGCGCCGTCTCCTCTACGCCCTCTACCCCCGCGGCAAAACATGCACGGATGGCCGAGTGGTCTAAGGCGCCAGACTCAAGCGTAAGCTTGCCTCAAGTTCGAGGCCAACTGGGCGTTCTGGTACTCGTATGGGTGCGTGGGTTCGAATCCCACTTCGTGCAAATTCTTTTTTCTTTTTTTTTTCAATTTTTTTTAGTTTCAAAAGACTGAAAGTTGAAAACTGAAAGATTTATAGCATACATTTTATTGAATAATCCCCGAGTGCTTGGATTAGATAACATATTCGGATTAGCTGTGCTACGACGACGCAAATAACATTATCACCTGATACTGATTAGGATCAGAAAAAATAAGAGGAGAGAAACTTTGCCTTTTTTTTTTACATCATTTTTGAGCAAAAGAGCAGGGTTAGAAGAGCGTAAGAAAATGGGGAACTGAAGTATGGGAAAATGGTTTTGGAGGGGGAAAAAGATCAAATGGGATCAAAATCGGAAAATTCAGGTAGTCGAAATCGTTGGGGCGAAAATATCACGGATAAGGAAGTTGTCGGCAGTCATTCCATATATAAGAGAGAGAACCTTCATTCAGAACTGAAAATTTGAGACTCTGGAGATCTTGGTTTCGAAAAATCTGGGAAAGATCTCACAATTTATAGATACCTAATTTTCAGTCAATACTACTTAAAATTGGCTGAAAATGCTGAAAATTGGAAGGTCAAAACTTGTCAAATCGCTACAGAAGTTTCGAAGAAAATTCCGAAGATAACCCTAGCTGAACCAGTTTTTTTGCTCATTTTTTTGTGGAAAATCCGAAATTTTGATTCAAGATATTTCGGATTTTTCTTCCAAATTTTGAGTTTTAGACCCAGAAAATTGGGGCATTCCCCGCTAAATATCAAGTTTTTGGTCCTGGAAAAGTTACCAGTTTTCACCAAAATTCAAGTTTTTGGACTTGAAAAATTCGGAAATTTCCCCTGAATTTCAGAATTTTTTGGTTTTCAAAAACTGGAAATTTTTCTCTGAATTTCAAATTTTTTGTCCGAGAAAATCAGGAGTTCTCCTACGAATTCTAGTTTTTAGCTCTGAAAAACTGAAATTATGCTGTAAATCTCACAATTTTCGATTCTAAAACTTGAAAATTTTCCCCTAAGTTTGAAAATTTTCGTCCAAAAATTGAGAATTCTCCACTAAATCCTAGATTTTCGATCTCAAAATTGTGCATTTTTCCTAGATTTTCCAATTTCTCAGAACTAATTCCTAAATTGACTCTAAAACACAAGTTTCTTTCCATTCTCAACAAAAAACGAACTGAAAAAAGTGAAAAAAGTGCAAATGACATTCTTCTAGTGGGCGTGTGATGCAGCAGGAGATACTTTCCCAGGAAAAATGAGCGATGGGGGGAAATCAGAATGAATAAAATAAACACAGAATAAAAAGAAGGGGAAAAAGTTTGCAGACGACATACACACACATAAACCAGTGTCACTTTTCACACTCTTTCTTTTTTCTGTAAGGGTCTAGAAAAGGAATGACGCTTTTTAAAGGGAGGAGGACATGAAGGGGGGATAAGAAGAAGGAGAACATGCCGGCGGGCAAAAAGGCATAGACAGGAAAAGAAACGAACATTTCTATCCATGTTTTTCCTTAGAGGAGAACCTAAAACCTCAATGTTCAAATTTATTTTTTTTCTATTTTGAAAATTTAAATTGGGAATGAATTTTCGAAAAAAAAAAGAGTGTGGATTTTGCTTTCAAACTCTAAATTAACAACTTTAGACTTCAAAATCTAGATCTAGTATCTCAAAAATTTAATTTTAGGACAAATCGGAAATAGTGTCCTCTAGTACGTAACTCTTGTAATTTAGGCGCACTGTATGCTCAGAGCAGAATATCTCGGTTGTCTTTGAAGCTATCAAAAAGTTGCCAACTAAAGAAATGTTGGGCAAAGAATTTTAAACATTATATTTGTTGGAAACTTTTTGATACCATCAATGGCAACCGAGATATATTGCTCTGAACACAGGCGTTCCTAAAACACAAGATTTATGGTAGGTGCTCACTTATTCTGACTTTGATCTTCGAATATAACAAATTCTGAATTCGAAATCAAGTTTTACGTCCTATCTCACACCTAAATCTCAGTTTTCAGCCTAATTGGGAATAGTGAATTGAGATACTTCATAAAGATGTTCACGTACAAAACACCATAGTTTACGACAAATTACTTTTTTGACCACAAGTTTCAAAATTAGTGAATTCTGAGTTCAAAATTGAGTTCCATGCCCCGGCATACCCCTAGACTTCAATTTTCGGACTAATCGGAAATAGTGCTCAGAGGTACATGTATAGAAGTGACCGTGTACAAAACACCAGGCCTTACCATCTTTTTTTCTGGCTTGAAACTCAAAAATTAGCAAATTCTGACTTCAAAAGTGAGTTTCACGCCCTATCTTACCCCTAGATTTCAATTTAGGGACTAATCGGAAATAGTGTCCAGAGGTACTTTCATAATGTTTTTACGTTTAAAACTTCATTTTTTACGACAATTTAGTACTCCAAAAGAGTGTTTTTGAGATCGGTGTTTGCGTATTTGGCATTAGATTTGACAAAAATTCATTTACGTTTTTTTCCGTTGCAGCGCGTTCAAAAGTTGTAACTTTGCGAAAAATAATTTGTTCAAAATCAACCGAAGCTCTCCCCTTATTATATCAAGACTTATAAATAAACTTGCATCAGAAAACCAGAATCAGCTATCCAAAAATCCGATTATAGCAAAAAACGAACCAAAAGCTAGCTCCAATACTTCGGAATCTAGTATTATCTCCCCGAATCGGAATTTTCTGATCATAATTTTCTAGAACTTCCCTTTCTGCCAGGAATTGTGAACTGTCTAAGACACCTGTATGCTAATTTTCTGGAATTGAGTAAAAGCCACAAAAAACTGAACCTCCACACCTTTTTATAAGGAAATGTCGTTTCCAGTAAAAACCCCAAGCCTCAAGACTGGCCATCTGACTCACCCTTCGTTCGAATCTTCTGTCAAAAACAAAAATGAATCATTTCTCCAAAAAAAAGTGACCGAGTGTCCCTTCAAACTAGAAAGTTTTGTTAGATCACACCATTTTTTTTTCTCAAAGTTCACTTTTTTCGGTTCTTGAGCTCTGGATGAGCTCCAAAAAGCCTAGTGAAGCATGCAGTACAGGATCCGGTTTCGGTGGTTTTGAACCAGAATAGGTAAGAAGTAAAGAACGAAAAAAAGGGGGAAAATGAGGAATGAGTGTGGAGAGAAGTTCAAGAAAACTTCTTAGTCTCATTGCTCAGAATGAAGAAAAATGAGCTCCCTAAAAATTGCTCCAAAAATTCTAAAATTGGAACCAGGGACGAGCGGCAATGCCGTTGCCGCGTTGCCGAATTGCCGAAATTGCCGACTTTTTTCGAGGCGTTGCCGTTGCCGCGTTGGCGATTTTTTGTTCGGCAACGCTTTCGGCAAGGTTTTTCAAATTTTTTTCTCATTTTGGTGCAATGTCCAACCAATATTTGACAACATTTACATAAAAATTGAAGAAATTTGATTATTTGTGGCTAATGAGGTTCAAATCTGATTGGTTTTAAGGACGAGAAACATCGAAGACACAAGAATTTTGGAAATTTTGATTTTTACTGTACTTTTGATTCAAAAGTTGAAAAATTCACACAAATTTTGTATTGCCGAATGTTGCCGAAAATTGCCGAAAATTGCCGATTTTCGATTTCGGCAATTGCCGGATTGCCGGGTTGCCGAAATTTTCCGTTGCCGCTCGTCCCTGATTGGAACCCGTCAACCGAAAAATTCGGCTCTCAAATTGGCGTTTTCTATGGTAAATCTGTTTGAAATCGGCTCAAGAAATAGCCGATTTTGACCTCATTTATTTATTTTATTTATTCATCGAAGGGTATCATAAGATTCGAAAAACCTGATGGCTCTATTCGACTTGAACGGTCCCTTGGAAGTTGAACGGTCCCTTCAGGTGCCTCAAAAAAATGAACGGTCCCTTCAAAGTTGAGCGGTCCCTTCAGACCCCAGAAATAAAATAACGGTCCCTTGAAACTTGAACGGTCCCTTCAGACCTCAGAAAAAAAATGACGGTCCCTTCAAAGTTGAACGGTCCCCTGAGAAGAATATTCAGGAATACAAAATTTTCACTTGTTCTCTTCTTCCCTTTATTATTGTTCAATGTATTTTGTTACGTATAACATTTTTAGCTCCACAGATAGGAAAAAAAATTAGCGCATTTTTTTTCAATTTCATGTCGGAGGAATACATTTTCGAGTTTATGAGTAACAGCGAGGACAAGGAAGCTCTCAAAACATCACATCTGGAGCTGGGTCTCCTCCAAATACTGGAAATCGAGACAGAACTGAAAAATTTAGTTGAAAAATTTCTTCTACAACTTGTTCTGATTTAAAAAAATTATGGATTGTATTAATCGTCGAACAACAATGAGAGGAAGAAAAGAAGTGGAAAATTTGTATTCCTGAATGTTTTTCTTAGGGGACCGTTTAACTTTGAAGGGACCGTCATTTTTTTTCTGAGGCCTGAAGGGACCGTTTAACTCTGAAGGGACCGTTATTTTATTTCCGGGGTCTGAAGGGACCGCTCAACTTTGAAGGGACCGTTCATTTTTTTGAGGCACCTGAAGGGACCGTTCAACTTTCAAGGGACCGTTCAAGTCGAATAGAGCCAACCTGATTTTCAAGCCCTTAACTTTTCTTAAAACCGTCTAAAAATCATAAATTTCCAGGTAAAAAACTCTGAAAACCCTCACCAAAACCTCCTTTTTATACCAGATTTCCAAGCCCAAAAAACCAATTTCTTAGCTACTTTTTTTCTAATTTCCTATCCCCCTACAGTAGTTCCGGTACATTCCTCACATGACTATTCCTACTCAAAACCAGAGATCTTAGGTAACATCCCCACAGAAAAGGGGCGTAGCCTCCCAAAAACCGTACTTGTTGAATAGAGGCTCATCAAGAAGGTGTCTGGTCTAGACACCCCTACCGGAAAATGACTGACTGACAAAAAAGAAAAAGTGTTACCACTGGCGACACAGGAACAACGTCAATGAGCAGCAGACCAGGTGGCTCTCCTTGCTCATGACCATTCATAGAAAATGAGGAAAGCAGAAAAAAGAAAAGGATGAGCACACATCCTTTTTTTTGCATGCGACAGAAACTAACTAGAACAATAGGCAGACTTCCTTGTTAATTCAGTAAGGTTGGGGAGGGAGGAGATGGCCTAGAAAATTGGAGGAAGGGGGATTTTAGGCCATGAGGGCAACCGAGGGTATGAACGTGAAAGAGGTGGCTGAGAAATCTCGAAGAAAGGAATTCTAGGCCATCCTTGGAAAATCGAAATCATGGCTAGAAGGATGGTGGCCTAGACAATTCTGTGAGCAAGAAACCTAGGCCATGTAGGTATCGAAATACTGGCTGTAGAAGTGGTGGCATGGCCAAAAAAGTCACCCTACCTATTGGTGGCCTAGAAATCCTTTCCCCAAAAACCTAGGCCATACCCGGAAAACCCTTGACCTTTTACCCTTTTTCGTACACAGATCATGATGACAAATATTGTCATCCCCCCTTCAAAAACAAAAAAAAAACGGAATTGATGACGGGGAAAAGAATTGGGACGGAAATTTGAGAAAAAAGAGTTCGTGGAGTGAGAAAAAATATATTGTTTGAAGTGGTCCCGACAAGGATTGAATTTCAATGGAATAGGGGGAAACAAGGGGGACAGGGGGAGAAATGAAATGATCAGGTTTTGGAAAATTCGAGGGGTTTGGGATTATTTCAGCTTTGAAAAAAAAATTCAGATTGATTATTTTCTGATCAAATTTAAGGAGCTAGAATTTAGGAGCCGCCCAAAAGAGCAAAAAAATGAATATTTGAGACTAAAAACCCCTAAAATCGCGTCATTACCTTCTTATACACCCCATTTTTTCGTACATCTACAGTAATCCCCGGAACATATGTACATCCCACTTTTTTCAGCATCAAACACCTCTGAATTTTGATCATTTTGGGATTAAACTGACAATTTTAATACCGGTTTAGACCAGAAAAGAAGTATATTTGGAAATACATCTGGTGTACTTTCAGAAATCAGGTAGGCAAGCGGGAATTGATGTGTATCTCCGTGGAAAGTAGAGATAGGAGAAAATATTCAACTAAAAAGTTGTTCAGAATTTAATTTTCACCATTTTATTAGTTGAATATTTTTTCTATCTGTAGCGGTAGTTGAGATAAGATAAAAAAAAGTCAGTGTTGAAAAAAAGTGGAGGGGTTCGAACTGGCGAGTCTCTTGTCTGCTTCAAAAGGGGCTATCTCAGCCAACATTTACGGTATCAAAAATTGACCAACTACAATCTTGTTCAAAATTTAATTTTACACATTTCTCTAGTCGAAAATTTTCTTCCATTTTCACTCCCAACCAAGATATTCTACTTCAAAGCTGTTCCCCCTTACTGGATTATAGGATAGCGCACACTTAACCTAATCTCATAAGATATAGATTAAACTGAGCTTGAAAGAAAAGCCGGAACAACTTCTCGTGACGAAAAAAAATCAGAAGAGCAAAATCAACGCTTCGAAGTTGAAGAAGTAAGAAAAAAAAGTTCCTGTCTAATGAACATGTACTTTCAGATAAGAAAAGATAAGAAGCGTCACCATTTTTTTGCTTGATTGGGTTGGGATGGATGACTAGACTGGACGAAGGACGTTCGTTTCGAGATATTTTCAGAACACAAAATATGATTTTTATATAGAAAAAAAAACCCAAGTACCTCCAATAGAACGGCAGTTGTAGCAAAAAAAGACGGATTTCAACACGGAAGCATGACTAAATAACAAAATAACAGCATATAAAATAATTTCCTTATTGAAAGTCCAATAACTCCCCTCCCCCCACCCCAATCCTTAGCTTAAATCAGCTTAAGTGATCAGAACTGGATCAGAAAAAAGCTGACAAAAAATAATAATTAACTTTTTTGGAACTTTTTTATTGTGAGTAGCAAAAAATCGGATGAGACGTTTTCAGAAGGAAATTCTATCTAGAAAAATTGAAAAATGGACAGAAATCTTTACACTCCTACTGACTTCATTTTTGTCACCGGGAGTTTTCTGTTTTTTTTTCTGTCCAGGTTTTCAAAGATTAATCTACCCCTTGTAAGCTGTAAGCTCAATCTGAGAAGATAACCCGGGGGAAAGGTGGCTATGACTAAGAAAAGTATTGGATAGAGGCAAAAGACGTGGAAATGGTCATAACTCAATTGGGGGGTGAAGATACGGAAAAGTTGTTAACTTAAAAGTTATCTAGACTGAACTTTTGCGTATTTAATAGTTAGAATTTTTGTTAGCTGTAAAGGGAGCGGAGATACAAGCTTACAAAGTTTGATGAGCTGGAAAACGGGCTCGGCTCCCAAATTCTTTATATTTTCGTATATCTCGGTTAGAAGCGAAGGTATATAAGTCATCAACTAAAAAAGCTTTCATTTTCAAGTTTTACGTATTTTGTCCGTTTACAACTTTTTTGTATCTTTCAAGATAACCGAGATATAAGCAGTCCTAGCTAGAAGAGCTAGCAAGTGCTCTAGATGAACTGTGACTGCCTAGATATCTTGTATATGTAGGTATTTCTGTGGTGGAAGTGAAGACTTGAAAAATTATAGAAGAAAGGCTAAACTTAACACTTTCCGTTTTATATCAGTTGACAGTATCTATGTGTGAGGTAAGCAAGATACAAGCAGTCCCAGCTAGAGGAGCGTTGAACATAGTTCGATGTTCGGTCAGGACATTTTTCTCAAGAGGGCCCTTCTATCAATTTTTTCCGTTATTTTTACTTCCAGGTTCATTCTAATCATCTATTTTTGTGAATGACCAATTGTGTCTCTCCCACCCCCTAATTTTCAAAACAAAAACATAAAGCTGGACCACTCAGACTCATTTGCATATTTATCTTCCCCATATGTAGAATTTCTGAGTCAGAAGCATATTCAAAAAAAGGGAGAGGGAGAGAATGAGTGGGAGAGTGTGGGCATATTAATAAAAAAAATGTTTTTTAGTCACTTAACTAATTTGGTAGTGCTTATCTTATATGGGGGATAAGATTAATTAGCAGCATTTTGAGGGGAGGAGAGGGAAGGAGAGAAAGAGAGAGAGAGAGAGAGAGAGAGAGAGAGAGAGAGAGAGAGAGAGAGAGGGAGAGAGAGAGAGAAACTTCAAACTACAAACTACAAAGGCTACAAAAAATCCAAAAAATGGAAAAAAACTAGACCCCAAAACCCCAAAACCTAGGATGTCCCCTATCCTAAGCCCCGTAATTTAGGCACACTGTATGTTCAGAGCTGCATATCTCGTTTGACTTCAAAGCTATCAACAAGTGATCAACTAAAGAAATGTTAAGCAAAACATTTTGAACATTTCACCAGTTGACAACTTTTTGATAACTTCAAAGACAACCGAGATATACTGTTTTGAACATACAGTGTGCCCAAATTTCGGGGCTTACGGTATTCAAACCTTACCTAAACTAATTTTTTTAGAAATTGCAAAATGAAAAAAATCCTCCACACAGAGCAAAAATCCGAGAAAATCCAAAGAAAAAGAAGAGGCGAAAAGTTGTTTATTCCGGAAGTCTCTCTCCCTCCTCCTTCCCCTCTCCTCCTCCTCTTCTTCGGAAGTGCACACGTGGAAGGAAAGGGAGTGTCCGTTGAAAAATATATGCAAAATATGTGCAAATTACCTGAAAATAGCCAATGGGAAATACGTATTAAAAGCGGGATGAAAATAGGGGAAAGATGGGGATAAAAGGGGAACGGAAATGATAGGAATGGATGGATTTAGAAGCTAAGGGATGGGGGGGGGGCGGAGCTTGGGGGGGACAGAGCACAAGATAGGAAGGTTATTCCATACTTGCAACGGGCCGGGCCGGGCCGGCACACCAAATAATTGTAGAGCGATGGGATTTCGAACGTGATGGTGTCTAGCCGGTTGGTACATATCACCAACGAAACCAAGAATTGAAAACATCTCTAGTTGAAAAAATCCCAAATCAAAAGAAGTATGTGCACTGACCTGATACAATCCAAAAAACAAGAAAAAATGTTCCTGCCTGCTCAATGTTTGTATTCACTCAATTTTTTTGTCAATTTCAGAATTTAGATTGTGATTTTTGCTCTTCTCTTCTTTTTCTTGTTTCAAAGTTTCCAAGCGAATGAACATGTTTCTTTTTTTGTCCCAATTTCACACTTCCCTTTTCACACTGCGAGAACATGTGACATTTTCCTTTGTATGTTTCTAGACGGATTATCCTCACTAGAATGAGTCCGCGCATGAAAATGGATAATGTTCGAATGGAAGAACGTGAGGTTTTTGAGGAACAAAACTGGATTATATGTTTTTTGTTATAAAGAATGTACTTCTGGCTTGTTTCCAGGCTCAGATTATGTTAGAGCTTAATCGAACAATGGGAATTAAAAGAGGATCAGAGATACCAAAAGAAGTTCAGGTGTTCAGACGTTAAATTACCAGCTTGATCTTGTGAGTGACTAAAATTACCAGCTTG
>GL379790.1:446968-459700 GCA_000143925.2 Caenorhabditis brenneri
CAGCCCGGCCCGTTTTGTCGTCAGCCCGGCCCGCACGGGCCGGGCCGGCCCTCAATTTTGCGAGTATGGGTTATTCTATTAAGGGGTCTGATGGTCAAAAAAATCCAGGACACGCCCTTTTTTGCTAGATTTTACCTGGAGAGCTGTTTGTGTTGAAAAAAAAATTAGGCTCCGCCCATTTCTTTATTTCTGGGCTCCTTTTGGGCGGTCTCGAGCCCATTGAGCATTCGTCCTGACCTATCTAAACCTATGAGTCTAAAAAATGGGCGGAGCTAAACCCAAATTTTGTTTTATTTAAGGACTAGCGGCCTCTAGACACCCCCTCGCTTCAAAAAAGGGTGCGACCCTCTGAAAAGTGTTCGGAGCCTAATAGACCAACTACAAGATATGATCACGAAGAAAAAATTGTTTTCCACGTAGCCAGCTATTTCGAAAAAAAAATCTCAAATTTTCTAAAAAAAAATTACATGTTTACGAGTGTCTCACGAAATTGTAGTGACTTTTCTTGTGTTGGTATTTGTGGAAGGGTGTAATTTTTTTTTTTCGAATTTTTTGATATTTCAAAGTTTTCCGTTTTTAGAAGAAAAAGAAAAAAAGAATAGGAAAAAACGGAAGATTTGGAGACGTTTCGGATTTTTGTGTGGGGCTTCTTGATAAGGTCGAACTAAGCTATTTTTAGGGAGTTTCGGGGAAAAATCGGAGGATTTTTGAAGCAAGGATAAGGAAGTTCAAAAAGAGCCACCAGCCCTTATAATTGAGCACGCGCCTCCGGCGCTTCGGCAATCTTTCCTTATATATGGGAGATGACCCCGTACCAGAACTGCAAATTTGTGACCCTGGAGGTCTTGATTGAAAAATTAGGAATGGTAGAGGAAAAAAATCTCTATCGAATGGTACGAATTTCATATAGGTTTGGGTCACTAAAGTAAAAAAAATGGGAGACCTTACTCGGGGTAGCTTCAAATTTTTGCAGATTTTTTTCAGATTTTAAAACCCTTAGAATTAAAAAAAAAACTCCTGACCTACCCATTCAGAGTCCATGGGCCCTAGAAGTAAAGGGCAAGGGTTTAGGTGACATACACCAATTCCACTAGAGAGAAAGATGGGTCAAAAATTTGTGGTTGGGGTGGAAAAGGGGGTAAACAAATGAAATTGAAACCCATTTTCATTTCAATTCTTCTCCCCCTTCCATCCCCTTTTAATCCATACGAAAGCTCTAATAAAATGAATAAAATGACGTTTCTGCAAAAAAATTTAGGGGCGTTTTTCATTAGGGGGAAGAGGATTGGATAAAATCTGGAAATCTCGGGAGAAGGGAGTGAATCATTTATTTTTTATTATTTATTATTGGTTTCAGCTGGCTTTTGCACAGGAAATCAGAAAGAAATTAGGGATCTCTGGGTCGGAAGATCTAAGAAGTTGGGGATGAAAATTCTGAAAAATGAAGGAAAAAATCCAAAAATATGAGAAAAAATGTGCAAATTTACCATAATTCATCCGGAAAATGAGGGTTTTCGACTGAAATTCAGTCCAAAACTAGCCAAAATTGGAGCAAAATTAGAGCACAATTTTTGAAATTTTGTGGTAGATCAAAATTTCTCAACTTTAATTTATAACTAAAAAATGTCTTTGCTTTAAAAAGTAAAGAAATAAAATAAGTGATGAACCAGTCCTCCTTTACCAAAAAAAGAAATGGACGAGAGGATTACAAGTGGATTAAAAAGAAAAAGAAGAGTGTTTTATGAATGAAAGAGCAAAAAACGAGTTGAAGGGAGGGAGGGGCTCTTTTTGTGGACATTAAAGGTTTTGCATTTTTTGAAGTGTGTTTGAAAAACACTGGAAGATAAATATGGGCGGTCTTAAAAATGGGAGATTCGTGGCATTACTATTGGGGGCCGGTTTTGATTTTCAAAAAAAAAAACTGAAAAGGAAAAAAATCATTTTTCGAGGGCCGCTAAAGTTCGAAAAAATCGATGTTGTAACTTGAGGCATTCTGAAGAAGACACAGGATTACAGTAGATGCACGTGTGGTGAGTACAGTATCCTAGAAGGGCAAGAAAAGTGCCCTTATAGTCAACCGATCCATCCTTCATCCTAGCACTATTAGGGACCGACTCATGACTCAAAAGACAGTATAATCCCTTTTCAAGATGATCATGAGTTGAGAAACCTGTCCTTTTTATACCAGCTAGCTATCAGTCATTTTTCATTTTTGAAGTGAGGGTTTTCTTCACAAGGGAATATTTTCTCACTTGGGTGAAGAATTTCCTATAAAATGTTGGTCTGAAAGTAGATGCTCCTATGAGTAGATTCTTAAATCTCCAGCCCTCACCGGAGCCTGAGAGTCTGGAAATTTTCATCTGAAATAGCCACGTCATGAAAATAAGGGGGCGGGCCAGTTATTCAGATGAAGATTTCCAGACTCTCAGGCTCCAGTGAGGGCTGGAAATTTCAGAACCCACTCACAGAAGCCTCTATTTTCAGATCACCAGTTTATAGAAAATTCCTAACCGAAGTAAGGAAAACATGAACTTTCAATGGCACTAAGACCAAAATGGTATCTAGAACTGAAGTCAGACTAAAATTGACCAGAATACGGTAGGCATAGTAGCCATCTCTTCTATATACTGAAGGAATAGCTCTGTGTGTGTGTCTGTGCCGCACTTATCACTGAATAACTTTTCTATAAAGTTTGGAGCAAGGGTTACTGTAGGATTACGGTAGCTACAATAACCAGATAACTCAGCAATCGCTAGAAAACGGGTTCAAAGTGCTCAGAATTGTTCCAATTTTTGCATGTACTACCTAAGGGACCCCAATAGTACACCAACAAAAAATGGTGACGATTACTATAGGATTACGGTAGTTACGGTACTCCGAAATCTCAACTGGCAAGCTCTGGATTAAAGGAGGACTGAAATCAGATTTTCGACATTGTTTTTATTTTTGTTTCTGGTAGATTAGCAAATTTTAGGAACATTTCCCTCTTGACGCAGAACGCGCTTTCCACTTTTTCCCAGGAGGAGGACAGGAGGCGTTTTTGCACTTTTTTCCGGTTTTTTTCAGTGTTTTTCTTCCTTTTATGACTTTGAGGCAAAAAAATTGATTAGAAAACAAGAAAAGTACGGAAAAGTGAACAGAAACAGTTACTCTTTTGTAAAAACGCATTACGCCCCTCTTGTCCTCCTCCTGGGAAAAAGTGGAAAGCGCGTTCTTTACAGCTGTATATCTCGTTTCAGAGCGATTTTCGACATATGCGTCAAGAGGGAAATGTTTCTAAAATGTGTTAAACTACCGGAATCAAAAATAAAATTGATGTCGAAAATTTGACTTCAGTCCTCCTTTAATAACCTCCCAGAACATTCTCCTTCTTTCCAGAAACTTCTAGAAACTTCCAGAAACGCCAAAACATCTGATTATTTTGGCGGGAATTCAAATTTTCGAAAATTTTTGGCGGGAATTCAAATTTTCAAAATTTTTGGCGGGAATTCAAATTAACAAAATTTTTGGCGGGAATTCAAATTAACAAAATTTTTGACGGGAATTCAAATTAACAAAATTTTTGGCGGGAATTCAAATTATCAAAATTTTTGGCGGGAATTCAAATTAACAAAATTTTTGACGGGAATTCAAATTATCAAAATTTTCGGCGGGAATTCAAATTAGCAACATTTTTAGAACTTCAAACGATGGCTTAGGGTGCATCACTGTCCAATGATTAAAAATGAGTTTGAGCGTTGCAAATTAACCCCCCCCCCCATTGAGGAGCGCAGCGACGAACTAAAAGGAGGTGAGTCGCCGTAGGCGGCGCCACCGACTGGTTTTTTCCTTAAACTGCACAAAATCAGCCTAACTGAACAACTCAAACTACACAATGTCTTGTACCAAAACTCAAAGTTTTTCGTTCTGTTTTTCCGGAAATTAAAAAGATATCATTCCTTTTCCTATCACCACCCATACTCTCATGACCATATTTTTATGCATGCACTTCCCGGTTCGAAATCACACGTTCTCATTCCTTTTTTTTTTGCAAAAAACCGAAAAAAAAGCTGAATTTTCGAAGCATCGAGACTAAATTCAGTATAAAATCTAATCAAAGTTTCAAGATCAAAACTAAAAACTCTTACTTCCAAAAAATGAAAAAGAAAACAAAACAATTCGTGCGTACGTTTGCCGTAGAATAAAACGTAGAAAAAAGCTGAGAAGAGGAAAAAAAGTATATTCTAATATTTTCTTCCGGTCGAAATACTTTGTATCTGCTCATCCCCATCCCCCCACCCCTCCTCCAACTTCGCATCACTAATCGAATTTCGTGTGGTGGAGTCCCAACAACATTTTTCCCCTGCTTTTTTGATTCCCGGTCTTTTTTTGCAGAAAAAAAAGTTGTGAAAAAAAAGCGAACTTCGAACCGGGAAGTAGTGAGATTTACTTTACTCTAGGGGCGTGTCAGCTGAGTTTTTGGGTTAGGCACCGTTCTATTAGAAGGTTTTTGAACAGGACTGAATTCAAAAAACTGCCAAAAAATCTAGCAGATACATCATTATCGATTGATTCATAAGAAATCGAAGCTGCCCTTCTATTAGAGGTTTTTCTTTTGATTTCATAAAAATCGAAAAAGAAAAAATCAGGAAGTGTTTGCCTCGTCATCCACATGGAAAATACGGAAATGTCTTATTTTTGACACTCTCATGGTCAGATTTCAAGTCTCCTCTAGCCATTCCCGCCTTTGGATTAGGCATCAGGAAGAAAATGAGGAGGATGGAAATTTGAGTTTTTCATTTTTTTTTTAAGATGACGGGAAAGGATGAAGGATAGGGAACATGATCAGGATTGAGAAATGAGAAAATAGTAAGAAGAGGTTTTGGGTAATTTTTGGAATAAGGAGAGGCAGAGTTGCCCGGAAGTGACTTTTTTCTTAGACGGAAGTCGGAAGTCGGAAGTCGGAAGTGAAATTTTTAGACGGAAGTCGGAAGTCGGAAGTGAAATCTCTTAGACGGAAGCCGGAAGTCGGAAGTCGGAAGTCGGAAGTGAAAAAATGCCCGGAAGTCGGAATTCCGGGCAACTCTGAGGAGAGGGAAAAAATAGTTGGGAACCGGAGAAAAAAAGACAAATAGGTGACGATAAACCATGGGAACCATAGATAAAAAACCTTCAAACGGAAAAAAGGCAAGGTTACGAATGGGAACCAAGAACCGGATATAAATGTAACAAAAATTAAAAATTAGAAAAATTTTTACAAAAAATTAGAGGAAGGTGATTCAATTTTGAATTTCCGGACTATACAGTGTATTCAGATCGAAAAAATAGAAAAAAATCTCTATGCAAACAGGAAATGAGCAAAATTATTACAACACAATGTCTTGAGCAAACATCTCGAGAAGTGACAAAAATCTCAGTTTTATCCGAACGAAAAATTACGAATACTTGCTAGAAAATCTAACCTAAAACTCTGGTTCAGATCAGGGCTGTGCAAAAAAAGAATCCGAAAAAAAAAACGAAAAACGATTTTTCGGAATTTTTCAATTTTTTCTTCGAAACTTTTGGTTTTTTTCGTGAAAAATATATAAAATGGTGGTAAAAACATAAGAACATACAGCTGAAACCCCGTTTTTTCTCGATTTTTTTTCGGTTTCTCCCGAAAAATTTTTTCGGAAAAAAGGCGAAAGAACTGAAAAAAAAATTTTTTTCGGAAATTTTTCGCACGGCCCTAATTCAAACCATTTTTTTCTGAAAAATCCTAGACTATCTAGGCAACCTCTTCCAGGATCCTAGACCTTTCCAAAATTCCAGACCCTCCTAAATCCTAGATCACCTATTCTCCCAAAACCTAGACCTTATTCTCCAGGATACCCTCCCACAAAAAAATGAATTCAAGCAAGTCAAAACTTCTGCCATCCATTTTTCCACTCGATTCATTTTCATGACACATATCCCCCCTCCTCAAGAAAACAGACCCACGAGGAAAAAAAAGAGTTCCTTCTATGAAGGAAAGTTGTTCCCCTCACGGAAAACGGAAGCCCTTCTCCCTCTGTCCGGAGGGAAAAAAAGACCAAAAATATCCGGCCTAGACTTGGAAAAGCGAAAAGGAGAGAAATGAAGAAGAGGAGAGAAGGAGGAGGAGCTCTGTAAACAATTGGGGGAGCCCACCGATAAAGAGCATCTAGAGAAAGAGAGTGAGAGATGGGTGATTGGTGAAGAGACGGTGAGAGAAAAAGAGTTCAAAAATTAGCAAGATGATCAAATACAGATGGGAAAGTTTTACGGAGGAATGTATGGACAGGTGTTGGGGGGGATTTACACCTCTGGGGATGATATGGGGAATTTTGGAAAAAAATGAAGTGGAAAAATATTCTAATAGAAGGGCACAAATCAGAAAATGAGGTGTCGAAGAAAACAAACAAAGCGATGAGATCGCTTGATTGGGTTCGGGGGCAGGAACAAGGATGGACGAAGGTTCGCGTGGCATCACAAAAAAGGGGGGGGGGGGGAGCTAAAGTGAAATTCTACAGTAACCCTGACCCCTGGGGGGCCTTATTCTCCGCCAATTTTGCCCTAAAAATGACGTTTTGCTCTTTTCCACTATAGGGCGGTCACCTATGTCTTCCCCGCTATCCAACCACCTACCACCATTCATCATTTTTTTCTTCCTCTATACCCCCCTAGACCGAAAAAATGAATCTCTCGAAAAAATAATGATACCCCCTTGACGAAAAAAAGGAAAATGAAAACCAAAAAAATGAGTAATATCTTTGGCACTGTTCCAAAATCGGGGACCGTGTATCAAAATCGGAGACCGAAAAATCGGGGACCGAAATATCGCGGCCCGAAAAATCGGGGACCCAAAAATCGCGGCCCGAAAAATCGGGGACCCAAAAATCGGGGCCCGAAAAATCGGGGACCGAAAAATCGCGGCCCGAAAAATCGGGGACCCAAAAATCGCGGCCCGAAAAATTGGGGACCCAAAAATCGGGGACCCAAATATCGGGGCCCGAAAAATCGGGGACCGAAAAAATACCGAAGAAATACCGAAAAAATACCGAAAATTAAAATCGGGACGGAAAGAAGTGTAGTGATTTCCCCGATTTTTTTTTGTCAGATTTTCTGATTTTTTCCGATTTTATAACATTTTAGGAAGTTTTTGAAGTTTTATTATGTTGAAAGGAAAAAACAAGTGGTTACAATAAAAAAGCAATAAATAAATTAGAACAATTGTAATTTTCATCCTCCACGTCCTTTTCCACTTCCTTCTCCTCTTCCACTTCCTCTCCCATTTCCTCTTCCAAAGCTTCGAGAGTTTTGTGGAGACCTCTGAGGAGAATTCTGCCAAGTCCTTTGGGTGGAATCACTTCTCCGGGCGCCACCACGACATCGGGCAAATCCACGACCTCGCGCGCTTCCACAAGTTTAGTCAGGAACAGAAGAAGCTTCTTGTGAAGAGGTGGAAGTACGGCCATCAGATGTAGGTGGGACAGCTTGGTCTTGGAAAGTTGTTTCGGTTTTCGTTTTCATTGCTGCTGTGCCGCGGTCGTCGGGCCGACTTCCATGACGACGTCGAGGATGTACAGGGCATACTGACGGCTTCTGAGTCGGAGGGCGAGGAGAAGTACTGCTGTGTGATTGCTTAGATGGAGTTCTGACTGGAGGGCGAAGAGAGAAACTTCTGGGGGATATTTTTATTCCTATCGTGGTCCGAAACGTAAAATCCGTCATCTGTAAGGCCTCCATGTTCAGATTCCGAGGCGGAATCCAATTCAGAATGAGAATAGGAGGATGAAGAAAAACAATTGAAATCGCCAGAGGAGGAAGAAGAAGAATCATCAGAATCAGTGGAATCATATGCAGCTTCAATATCCATTCCTTCCCGGAAAGTTCTCATCTCAATCAGCAATTGGTTCAACAGTTTATCTCTGTTGTGGTAACGTCTCCACATGTAGTTAAACATATGACCCCCAAGTTGACCTTCAAGAGTCCCAAAATTAGTTTTTAACTGAGACTTGAGACTATTCCATGTTGCCTCAATTGATTGGGTGTGGACATTGCAATCAGTGGGGTTTACAAAATTGTATTTATGGTTCACTACCCCGTTACCATAACCACTTGCCATTTGAGATATTCCAGCATAGGCAGCCCAACCATCGGACATAATCGTAGTTCCTAAAATGAACTATTCCCATAGTGGTTAAGTGAGATGACTGGAATACCCGGCAACACATATTTCTGGATGAACGTCGGATACGTTATTTTCTCTCAGAATTGCTAAAGACATGTTATTTTCACCTAGAGCTACTTTTTCAGTCGTATAAACTCCATTGAAACGATGGTTCCTTCATTTTTACCATTGTACATCCATTTTCTCCACGGTTTCTCCATTTTGATCGCGTACCTCCACTTTGTCATGGTACCCCTATTTTGTCATGATACGTCCAAAAGTAGACAGAGCCACATCATTTGTACTATAATCACTTGTTTTTTTTTCCCTGTCTACATTTTGAAAAAATTTAAATAACGGATATAAAATGTGATAAAATTGAGAAAAATCCAAAAATCTGCAAAAAAATCGTTGAAATCACTACTCCAATTTCGGTCCCCGATTTTGATATTTCGGTCCCCGATTTCGTTTTTTCGGTCCCCGATTTCGTTTTTTCGGTCCCCGATTTTGTTTTTTCGGTCCCCGATTTTGATACACGGTCCACGATTTTTGGGTCCCCGATTTTTCGGGCCGCGATTTTTGGGTCCCCGATTTTTCGGGCCGCGATTTTTCGGTCCCCGATTTTTCGGGCCGCGATTTTTCGGTCCCCGATTTTTCGGGCCGCGATTTTTGGGTCCCCGATTTTTCGGGCCGCGATATTTCGGTCCCGGATTTTTCGGTCTCCGATTTTGATACACGGTCCCCGATTTTGGAACAGTGCCATATCTTTTTCTTTTTTTTTCGACTAAAATTGCATCTTCACTCAATTTCAACAAAGAAGATCTATGGAAAGAAAACCTTATTTGCATTTTTTTTGGAGAAAATTTGAAAAAAAAAATAGAATAAAGAACAAGTAAAAAATAGGGGAAAAATGACATTTTTTCTGTTTTCCTAGAGGGGGTAAAATCGAGAAAATCGAGTGAAGAACGATGGTAATACAGGAAATTTGAGGAGGCTAGAAAATTAGATCAGGCGTTCCTTTTTTCTAGGCAAAAATGATGGAAAGTAGGATAGTGAAGGGTTTTCATCGAAAAAATTTTCAGTTTCAGAAGCTCGAAACTGTCTGAGAACTAGTTGCTCTATGGATAGTCTACAGGAAATCAAAATTATTATTTTTTGAATTTTTTGACTTTGGCGGTCCAACCCTATTATGAATCCCCGCTTGTTACATCTCTGGATTTCTCAAAACCTAGACCCGTGGGGTCACGAATTTGCAGTGCTGATCCAGAACAGAGAGCTTTTAAGGGAACTTAACTAAAGGTCTGGCGGGAACTTGAATTTTTACTCTTACCTTCTAAAGTACTGGATACCTAATGGGTAGCTGAAATTCAGAAGAACTCCAGAAAAAAAGATGATGAGTGAAAAAAATCAATAAAACTCTTTCCACAAACTGGTGACACATGGACGGTACCCTGCCCTTCACACACCTCTTTGAGAGGGCACCCTCCAAAATACATATGATGATGGCATCTGTTATCTACTATACCGATCTCAATTGGTCAGACTATTGTTTCTGACCAGACCAGTCTAGTTACTACAGATAGAGGCGCACAAAAACAAGGAAACAGGTGAAAAAAGGATTGGACCAGGTCGGCTAGAAAAGGAGTAGGGTCTAGAAGTTTCTGGGGTGTTAGTAATTTGAATACAGCGGATGCGAAAATTTGTGAAAAGTGTCTGAAATTTAATCAAGAAATCGGTGAGCTCACAGACATTTTCAGAATCCTAAATCGTTTTTTATTCGTCTGACTTCAACAATGTTTCCGTCTGACTTCGATAAATTTGATGCTACTCTTCCAAAACCTTCTACTCTATTGAATGGAGTTTCTAACCTAAATACGTCAAAGGCTAGTCTCCTAATAGCCATCACACCCCAGCACCCACTGGAACCGCGCACCCACCCTTTTCCCCCTTCTGAAACTCAATTTGTCTGAAAACCCTAGCCATCCTAACTAGATAACTGATAGTTCACGTCACTAATCCATGTCCTTTGCTATTTCGTCTGTTTCGCCCAAATTGTACTGATATACCAAAGTAGTTTCATTATCCTGAAAGGGTATTCCACTATTTTTTCTATTTGGAAAACTAAAATTGATTAGGAGCACAGACCAGATTAGGCTAAATTTGGACTCTTTGCTAGCAAAATGAGAGCAGAGGGCAGTTAGACAATCCTCTACTGTTAAAGGGATTTTACTCACCAATTTAGTGGACAGCCTGTTTGTTTTTCAGGGCCTCAGTCTGGTAGAAAATGACTCCGACTCCAAGAAGCTTGAAATTCTTTTTGAAAATCGTTTGAAAATGAATGAGTAACAAAAAAGTCTCCACCCCCGACTCCTAGACCCATCATCCCTCCCATCCTAATTATATTTTATGTTTTTTCTAGTTAAAAAGTTTAATGGAACATATGTTAGGCACTAAAAATAAAATCCCTAAGTGCCTTCAGATTTTTGGCTCCACCCCCAAACATTTTCTGGAGCCTAGAACTCAAAACAATTAAAACCCAACTAGAAGAACGAGTGGTAGAGAGCAATTATTGCTCCATCTTCCACTTTTTTTTTGAGAAAAAAGAGCTCCTCCATCATGCAGAAGTAAGAAAAAAAAAGAGAAAAGAAGAAGGAACATCTGGCGTTTTGGAAATAAAATTTTTGAAGAGGAGGACATCTCCTGGAGGGAAAAGTGGAGGGTTGGAGGAGAAAATGATCGGTTAAACGGAGAAAAAGTAGAAAGAAAAACATAAAAAAAGTTTAAAAAAAACTCTAGTACGGTGTACGGTAGATTGTCGTAATTTTTTTTTCTTAAAATTTGTCATTTTCGAATCATTCAGAATCGTTTTCCAGATACTGACGTTCAATTTTTTTCCAGACAAACAGAAAAAAAAAATCTGAAATAAATTCTGCAAAAAAAAAACGAAAAAAGACAAAGGATTTCGTCATAATAATAACAGGCTTGCCTTCTGAATCTATATATTTTCTGGAGGGTGTCTTTTTGCACGTGGGACAAAAAGAATGGGATTTTGGCTCTTCTTTTTTAAGATTTCCTGAGCATTCTAGATGTCCAGATGTCCGGAATTTTCTGGATATTCAGCTACATGGGTCGTTCTGAACCTCCAGATATCTGGTTTTTTTCCAAATTTCCAGATAACCAAATACTTTCAGTATTTTTCTGTAGATTTTATGCATATCTAGACATCTGGAAGTGTTCTCACTAGGATATCCGGACATCTAGATATACAAACAGAACGACACAGGAATAGACAGACATCTCGACATGCAGACAAACAGACAGAAAAAAACCGAGTTTCCTATCATTTTCCCACAAAAATCGGCACGAAGTTGTTCTATTTTTTCTATTTTTTGTCCCCCGCCCACACATATTGTACTTCCCTTCTCTCTATCACATTTTCCCACAGGTATTTGACTTTTTTCTTCATCTTTTTTTGTTAGTTTTTGGGGAGGAGAGGAAGAAGAAGAAGAAAAAAGAGATGATAGAAGGTGGAACAATGCAAATAAAAATCGCCATTGATAGGAGTTTTTTTTTGTTTTCCATCTGTTTGGGTGTCTGCTGGTCCAGATGTCTCATTATTTGTCTAGCAGCGTTTCTAGATGGGCAAATGTCCAATAGTTCAGGCAATTGGATGTCAGGACACCAAGATTTTCGATGTATTTTTTCTCTGGACAGGTATCAGTTTGTTTGTCTGTACAGATATCTGTCTGTCCGGACATTCAGGACTCTGTCGAAATGTTTAGGTATCCAGACAACGCCTGTCTGTCGGTCTGTACAGATATCTGCCTGTCCCGACACCCAGATACCCAGAACTCTACCCTGATGCCTAAGTGTCCAGACATCCCAAATGTTTGTCCAGATATCCGCTCTTCCAGACTTCCCCTAACAAAAAACGATGACAATAAATCCCTATCTTGATAAACTTTTGGAACGGTTCTATGCTGGCCTTATTTATTCCTCACCGATGAGGAGGAGGAGAGAAGGGAAAAAAGTGTTCAAACGATGTGGAATCGGAGATTGCTATCTATGAAAGTCGCGAAGTTTCGGGGGATCCCCTAACTTCGTATTTCAAAGACTAGAGTGAATTTTAGTCTTTGACAGGTGAAGAAGGGACGGACTGGACTGCTTACGTGTAAAATGGGAAGAAGGGAGTTGTGAGAGGATTCTTTTAAAGATTGGAGATGAAAGATTAGAAAAGATTCAAAAAGAATACGATCTATGAAGATCAAAAAGTCAAATGGGGAAGACGGTGCGGAGTAAGGATCCAAGATCCGGTGCGGTCCGGCCGGGTCCGGCCTAGTCTTGTTCGATCTGGTCCGGCCTGATCTGATCTGGACTGGTCCGGTCCGATCTGGTTCGGCCTAGTCCGGCTCGGTCCGGTCTAGTTCGGCCTGATCTGGTCCGGTCCGGCCCGGTCCGGTCCGGTCTGGTCTGGTCCGGTCTGGTCCAGTACGGTCAGGGCCAGTTTTGTAGAAGTATGTAACGTTTTAAGATTGCTTTAACGGGATAGAGAAAAGAGCCAAAATGCCTGAAATCCTTGTTGC
>GL379790.1:495382-548801 GCA_000143925.2 Caenorhabditis brenneri
TCGGGAAGATTTTGATTTTGCAGAAAAAGAGAAACCTGCAATTAGAAGGGCGCAAATAAGAATTTTAAGGTGAAAGGAAGGTGATGTAATCTGGCAATTGAAAACCAGGTATCTAGGCAATTTGGTTTCTATCCTAGAAGTTGGATATCCGGACATTTAGAGACACATCTTGAGATTTTTTTCATAAAGGTATAGGCCAGATAAACTGAGAGTGTTACTAGGGAAGAAAACCTCCGGGAATTATCTATTTCAAGGTTGTGACATCTGGGCATCCGAACACATATGGTGAGACTCTCTGCTTGGACATCCAGACACTCAGACAGCTTTAATGACATCCTCTCAACCACCTTCAAGCCTCTGCACTGTCCTCTCAATTCTAAACCAAACATCTGGACAAACAGACATCTGGAGGAGGACATCCAGATGTTTGGACATACATCAGGAGCTCTGATTTTGAAATCCTAGACATCCAGACATCCAGACATCTTATCAGACATCTTTATACATTTTCTTAGCTTCTACATTACCCCAAATAACTAAATTGAACATCGGGACACATGGGCACTTGGAGGAAGACATCCGGACACCCAGACATCCTACTAGACATTTCCTTCTTTGCCATCCCCCTGACGTCATGATCATCTGTACATATTCTTTGAATTGTCACCTTTTTTTCCAATTTTTGTAGCTTCCTGGGCCAAGACCACATGGATAGTCATTCTGTCTGATGAAAGAACGGGGCCTACGTGACAAAATGGAATAAATTTTGGATGGCAGGAACTGATAGGGGTCAGACAGGACGAGAACAAGTGAACGAACTGAAAAAATGGGAGTTCCAGGGTTTTGAAAGTACGGTATGTCCCTTTAAGGTCTCGGAATAAGATATGGAACCTTCTGGAAACTTTAGAAAAAAGTTTCTGGGACCTCTGAGGTATCTGCAGCCTCTAAGCAAATGGAATTGCTCAGAATAAAATCTATGGGGGAAAAACACTACACCACCCCTCCCTCCTGCCCCAAGTCCCGCCTCCTTTTATGCAAATCATTTCACTTTCCTTGCCTTGTTCTCCTAATTAGTTGAACCAGTATACTATAGTAGTAATGGCCAACCACCCCACTATAAAACCACCCTATCAGAACACAAATTCATCTTCTCCTACAATGAATCCTACCGTAACCCTTATCCTCCTTCTGATTACTGTAGTAACCTGTCAATACCCATTCGCCTACAACTACCCGCAATTCGCCAATCAGCAGTACAACTACTACAGTAACCCACGGACCTATGATCGGTATGGAAATCCGAATGTGGTGAATAGAGCCAATGGACCATGGGGTGGATTTAGCAATCATGGTAATCTGGGGGGTACTTTAGATTTGAAAAAAATTGAGAATTTTTACAGGTTGGTCTCAGGTCCCAAGGTACCATAGCCCTCAATTTGCACCCGTTTATGGAAGGAAATAATTCATCTAGGTTCTAGTGAAGCTCTGTCTATCTGTATATAGTGATGTCCGGATATCTATAATAAAATTTATTTATCGGTTACTTAACCAATTCATTGACGTCTCAGTTGACCACAGAAATTGATAAAGAAGGCTCCGCCCCCATTTTCCGTCCTAAGACTGGTATAAATACCCACCTGTAGACTGTGTTAAACCACAAACAAATTGCCTTGCAATCCTAAAAAACTATCAAAAATGCTCTCAAAACTCTTCACCCTCCTCCTTGTCGCCCTCTTCCTCATTTCTACAGTATCCGGTGGAATAATCCGTGATCGTCGTGCCATTGAAGACTACTGGTACTCGAATGGAGTCGTCAATAATGTGGTGTCGGATAATATGTTTGGTGGATCCACTTCTCTTGGTGAGTTGGATATTTTTTGATCAGATTTGACTAGATTTTACCGGATTTTTTTTTGCAGGTTGGGCCCAAGTTCCACATGTCTACAGTCCAATGTTCTCGCCAGTGTTTGGAAAGTAAGGTGCTTCTCTTGCTTTGAAGCGGCGGATTCTTCTGATGTACAAAATCTCAAGTTATTTGGATAATTGATCTCTATTTTTTTACTTTATTTTTTATGGAATGATGTATTTATTTACAAAATAAACCGTATCGAAATCGAAACAAATTGTTCTTTTGCTGAAAAAATTTTTTAAGAGTCTGGCAGACGATTTATGTTTCTCGACTACTAGTCGAGTTATTTGGAAACGATCAACACAACATTCTAGTTAGATTTTGTTCGGATGTCTGATCAGCAATCAAAATTTGAACTCGGGAAAATAAGGACGATTGGGGAACAATATGTACAAAATTAATCTGTTGAAAACCTTGAATTGTTTGGAGAACCGGTCCCAAAAAATGTCTGCAAGAATTGTTTGACCTCTGAATCACTCTCAAATAATTACAAGAACTTTGGAAAAATTCCAACTTCGATCGTAACGATTAACTTCGGCTCTAGTTTCCTTGGCATTTTGCATGTTCCTCCTTTTTGGCAATGTGTTCAAATGGAATCCTGACTCAAAAATGGAGGATTTCTACGAAAAACAGTTAACTAAAAATGATAGAGCACATATTTTGCAGCAGCTTCACGCCTGATCATATTTTTCATAATAGTTACAGCTTCAAATGGCCAAAAACCTCCCAGTTCTCACTTCGTGTTTCCCACTTCCCATGTGAATTTTTTTTCTGATCTCATCTCTCCTAGCTGTTCACGTTTTCGTCATAATTGTCATCATTTTGTTTCTTGGCTTGTATCCAATAAAACATAGATGACAATGATACTGACACTGATACAGATGACCTACGTGACTTTTTGGAATACATTTTGGGAGTCGGGTGGTAGACATTGTGGAGGAAAATGAGAAGGGTAAGGGTAAGGACGTGAGAGAAGGGGACAGAAGATTTGGGAGATTATTGGGCCAAATTGAGGATAGGGACCGCTTTATTGCCCGGAATTCCTAAAAAAAAACTACCTAGATAGCTACCTAGATACTTATCTGGATATATCTAGAAATACTCAAAAACGATGTTCTGAAAAATCAAACATTCTTGAGAATTCAAAATTTTTAGTTCAAAAAATTCTCTTAAATTCCTTAGTTTCCCCATTTTCCTATCACCTTTCCTTACAACATATTATTTTGACCTATCACTAAACACCTTGTTATGTTTGGTTTCTTGATTCCAATGACGACATCAAATCGGAAAAGTTTAATGTTTCAATGAAGTTTTTTTATTTGTTTCTTCTCCTTCTGCTGATAAGAAGACAGTTGATAGACCAAAAACTGATAAGGTGACAACAACACATCAAACCCATTTTTTGATAAGAAAAGGCGGGAGATTGTGAATCAGAAGCACACACACATGATAGGGAAAAGGGGCGGAGCCACCATTTGGTGATAAGGAGTATAAAATGAGTGCTTTGAAGCAGTTTGTTATCAGCAACCCACAATTTGCGAGCCTCAAAAACTCTAAAAATGCTCTCAAAACTTTTCACCCTCCTTCTTGTCACCCTCTTCCTCATTTCTACAGTATCCAGTGGAATAATCCGTGATCGTCGTGCCATTGAAGACTACTTTTATTCAAATGGAGTCGTCAATAATGTGGTACAAGATAATATGGTTGGTGGACCAACTTCTCTTGGTAAGTCTCACATTTCTGAGGGAAAAACAAACAGATTTCATCGATTTATATTTCAGGATGGGCCCAAGTACCACACGTCTACAGTCCAATGTTCTCGCCAGTGTTTGGAAAGTAGGATGGGGGAGCTGAGAAGAAGAAGCGGATATTCATGATGATGTTTAATTGATCTCAAGTTGCCTACAAAATCAGTATTATGTTGGAAATTTGATTGTTTTGAAGTTGTATATAGGAAAAAGTAAAAGAATTTGACTTGAAGTTTTCTCACTTTGAAATGGATGGTTTGCTTGATTTCATTGAATAAAAAGTGACTTGATTGGACCCTCAAACTTGAGGAATTGGATCTAAAGGCTTCGTAAATAATTCGATTTTTTTAAAATGAAGATTAACTGACTCTTTATTAAATTTAATCAAGAATTTTCAAGATCGGGACAACCGGAAAGAGGTTTTTGTGGCTTAAAATAGGGTTAGACTTTTTTCAGCAGTTCTTATTTGAGGAATACCTCAAGCTTCAATTTTTTGTAGCATCAGCAATATAAGAAAGTGTCTACCTTGATTTATGAGCACGTGTTTTGAGCCAACCATGCTCCATGCGAAAAAAAATTCATTTTCGTTTTCAGGACCCCCGAAAGTACTAGAACCCAGAATCGTATAAACTCCCAAAAATGATTTGGAATGAATTCCTTTGTCAGAATTTTTCCCATTCCAAAGGGACTCCCAATTTTCTCTCCGTCACATTATTCCTACAGTAATCCCCTCCCCTCATCCTGCTTGATCCACATGGACCTCACATGCTTCATTCACATGATTTACATATCATATCATTGGAAACACGTTCCACTATCATAATAACAAGAACATTTTCGTTTCTGATCATCATCATCATCATCATTCCTTCCTTTTCCAAATCATCCCTTGATATATTCATTCTGATTCGATCAGTCAGCAAGACAGTCAGTCAGCAAAACTACTGTCGGATTTTTTTCCAAGAAAAATAGTTTTGCAGTTTTGCACGTAGTCAGTTTATAGGAAAGAGAGAGAGAGAGAGAGAGAGAGAGAGAGAGAGAGAGAGAGAGATCAAGGAATCCAGAGGAAAAAGAAGGAGATTGGAATGGGAACAGATGGGAGGGGAAGCACATGTGATATCGGAAGATGATAAATACATACAAATGTGATGATGGATAGAAGGGTATAAGGATGAAATTGGAAAGACAGTACTGTAGTGAAGAACAATCGGAATTTTTGGGATCGCATGAAAAAAAATACCGTAACCCCCGTAATTTAGGCACAGCGTATGTTCAAAGCAGCATACCTCGGTTGCCTTTAAAGCTATTAAAAAATGATCAACTAGAAAAAAGTTAGGAAAAGCATTCAAAAAAATTTACTAACTGAAAACTGTTTGATAGCTCTGAAGACAACCGAGATATGCTGCTTCGAACATGCAGTGCGCCTGAATTACAGTGGTTACTGTATGAATAGGAATTTTCCAGGATCCTAGTTTACATATGGGTTACTGTAAGGTTACATTTCATTGCTTCACATGCCCCAATTGCCAATTTTCATAAATATATTGAATTACCTAGTAACACTGTCAGCTTACCACAGTTTTTCCTAGTTCTTAATTCATCTTTTTTTCTACAGTAACCCATTCCCATCTTCCTAATCTCTTAACACAAAACCTTCCCTTTTAGCTATTACCTACGTGACTATATTCCCCTACAGTTTCCACCCATTTTTTTGCCTAATCTAGCTGTTCTTTAAAATGAATTGTCATCATCAAAATATATAGATCGTCTAGGGTATCTATTTCATTCATCTGATCTTTCAGAAGTAAGTGCCTACGTGCCAAATTGAAAGAAAATCGGAACCATATTGGCGGCGTAGTGGAGGAAAGAAGGGCAGAAACTGAAAAGGGGTTTTGGGAAATACCTTTTTGGGAAATTGAAAATTGGATTATGCTGAAAAAGAAAAACTCTGGAATCTAGATAAGAGAGGGTCTACATAGAAAAAAAGAGTACTGTATCTTAAAGCGATGATATCTTGATTGTGATGGATGCTATCAGAAAATTGTCAACTAAACTTTTATTTCGTATTATATTTTGCAGATTTCACTAGTTGACTTTTTGTTTCTATCTCCTTTCACAGCTGAAGCTGAAGAAATCTCCTTTCATATCCGTCTGAAATTTCACAGGCAAATTTTTTCATCCGCGCTATTTTCAAACGCCTATATCTTCCTTCTCGCTTTAGCTATCAAAAATTGCCAGCTACAATTTTATTCCTCATCAAATTTTGCACATTTCATTAGTTATTCATTTTGCCCCCATCTCCATTTTCAACCTAGCTATGCCCCTTCCAAGTTAACCACCTGTCCTCTTACTCCTTCTCCCCTTTGTTTATGATCACTGAACCCCCAACAAAAAGTTTGTACTGATCATTTATTTTTCTAGAACTTTCCTTCTTTGTTTATTGTTTAGTTTTCATGATGTCATGAATTCCCTCTTCCTTCCTTATCAGTTATAGCTACGAAATTCATTATTCCTGATCTCTAAGCTCCGCCCACATTTTTGATAATGATGAGGATGATGATGACAATTCGAACCCTATCTAGTTGGGTATAAAAGATAATTTTTTGGAACTTTCTGTACCAAGTTTGCTACAAAAAAGATGTTCTCAAAACTCATTGTTCTCCTTGTCACCGTCTTGCTCATTTCTACAGTATCCTGTGGAATAATCCGTGATCGTCGTGCCATTGAAGACTACTGGTACTCGAATGGAGTGGTCAATAATGTCGTGCAGGATAATATGATTGGTGGACCCACTTCTCTTGGTGAGTGCTTTCTTTTTTGTGGATTTAATCAGATTTCACGAGTTTTAATTTCAGGATGGGCCCAAGTACCACACGTCATGAGTCCAATGTTCTCGCCAGTGTTTGGAAAGTAGGATGGAGTTGATTTTCCTCGATTTGATCTTGATTTTGGCTTTAATTTGTGATGAACAGTATTATATCAAAATTGAATTGTATTTTGAAAATTTATCAGAAAAATGAATAGATTGTATTTAAAAGTATCAGGTTTCATGAGCTCAGAAATATAGAGTAACGAAGAAAAAGGTTAAAAATCAATTGAAAATAATCAGCAGATTCTGAGAATTTAGGGAAAGCCTACTACGACTGATCTGAACCTTTGGAAATTTTTTTTCAGCTAATTCCAGGTTTCTTCATTAGGCTCCTTTTTCATCAGTGATTCCAGTACCCTTCCCCCACAGTTTACCTGAAATCCTGTAAGTAAGGCACAGCCAGTACTTTCTGCGAAATATCTTGGTAGCCTTTGAAGCCATCAAGAAGTAGTCAACTAACAAAATGTTGAGCAAAAAACTTTTAGCATATTACTAGTTGACGACTTTTCGATAGCTTTGAAGATAACCGAGATATGATGCGGTAATATAATTTTGTCTTGTTAGGTTTTGAGATCAGCAGTATATATAAAGTTATCTGGAATTGACAAAAAAACGAAAAACAGAAAAAAACTTCAGAATTTTATTTCACTTTCAAAATACACTTTATTTTCACCAATTTCTCCTCCATTTCTATATACAATTCCATGTTTCATTTGGGTTACTGTACTTGTCTTGGTTACTGTATCTCCTCTAACTCCCGTTCATTTTGAGTGCATATTGTTCCATTTCAACCTCTGATCCTCTATTATCTGTCTAGCTACAAACCAAATTTCTCTGCAAAAAGTCACGTAGGCATCAGTTTATTTGGACAGCCGCCAAGCAAAAAAGGATGACAATGTGTCTAAAGGGTTTGATACTGATGATACACTGCTAGGGAGGCCACTGGAGATCGAAGATTCACATGATAACAAGGGGCGAAAAATCAACACAAAACAGAAGATGAGAAGGGGAAGAGGAAAGGAATGTGGATCATAAATTATTTGGTTCAGTAGTAGTATAGGCTAGTAGTAGGTTTTGCAGAAATTTTTCTGATTGGATTCCATCTGGTTCCGTATGTAGTTTGGGAGACGGGAAAGAGAGAGAGAGAGAGAGAGAGAGAGAGAGAGAGAGAGAGAGATAGAGAGAGAGAATGAAAGAGAGAGAAAGAGAGGGAGAAAAAGAACAAAAATAGCTAAAATCGCTAAAAATGTCGCTTATCTTACTGTAGTTTTTCTCCCATCTCGCACTTTTTTGTGCACAGGTTACGGTAGGTTCAGTGCATCGACTTCAAAAAATTGAAATAATTTATTCATTTTCAAAAAAAAAATTAGAGATCAAAAAATCCATCATTTTGTACACTAATTTGTATACATCTAGGCCAATCTTCCAAGCCATCTACTTTCCAAAAACTGGCGAGAACATTGGACTCATGACGTGTGGTACTTGGGCCCATCCTGCAATTGTTATACAATTTTTTTGTTCATTTTTTTCTCTAGAATCCAAAAAACCTCTCCAAAATCAATACTTACCAAGAGAAGTGGGTCCACCAACCAATCCATCTCCCACCACATTATTGACCACTCCATTCGAGTAATAGTAGTCTCCAACCGCACGACGATCACGGATTATTCCACCGGATACTGTAGAAATGAGCAAGACGGTGACAAGAAGGGTGAAGAGTTTTGAGAACATTTTCAGAGAGTTGTATGTGGTTTCAAACTGTTTACCACCAATGGTTTTATACCCCTTCATCTTGTTTTTGTTATCGACCCGATGGGGGCGGAGCCTGGTCACCCAGTAGTCAGCTGCTAATTAATCTCTAGTCATTATTATGAGTTTTTTTGTTGTCGAGGAATGATAGACGAGTACAGGGAAAATATAAGAAATTGACATGGAAAAGAGAAGGGGGCTATCATCTTACGGAAAAGAGATCAGGGAAAAATGGGACACATACTGTAATAGAGAGGGCATATCTCAATTGGGAGTGGAGATATAAAAAAGTTGTCAACAGAAAAATTGAAGATAATTCAATTTTGCATATTTTACTAGTTGACAAGATTTTTATAAGTCAAATGGTAACTGAGATATAACCAGTTTGAGCAATGTCACATGTGAAGGATCCCATTTTTTGTAGTGGACTTCTTTTTTCAACGTTTTCAGAAATAACTGATCTAGGAAACGTTTTCAGGAAAAATACTACTCTTTGAGTTTCCCGAATTCCAAATAACATTCTAAACTCCATAATTTCTGTTGCCACTTCCTGAAGTTTGATCCGATTTTTTTTCTTAGCTTGACTTATTTTTCCTATGACATCATCCACATCATTATCTATTTCTTCAGTGTTCCATGATCATCTCAAAGTTCTCGAACTACCTTTTTTCATAACATCACCCCCCAGTGTTCTCCTACCCCTTTTCCTCTTTTGACCTCCACTCCACTTCTGTCTAGATCGGTTTGCCCCAGAAACAAACAAAAAAAAAAGAGTTTTGTCACGTAGGCCTGTATCAGACTATAGCTATAGGGTTCAAAAAGCGTCTTTGGGTGGTGATAATGATGACAATTCCCTAGAAAATTCATCAATGGAACACAGAAGATCGTGACGTTAGGAATTTGTATTTTGAATCTTCTAGGGTGAAATGAGGAAGGATAATATGGTATAATTTATTTTTTTTTTAATTTTCGGAGAGAAGTTGAAAAAAAAAGAAAAATCGTCAAGGAAACATAATTATAGCACGCTGACGTCCACCAATTCATGCTCCTCGGGTTCCAAATCCACTTCCCATTCTCCATCCTTATTCTTCTTCATTACTCCTTCCCACTCTCTTCTCGTCGTTGGATGCAATCCTTTGAACATTAATTTTTTTGTGTTCCATGCCAAAACTGCTTGATAGAGGATTGGAATTGATAAAGGTATAGAAAAAACAAAAATTCCGCGAACAAAGTTGAAGTTTCCGGGTCTACGCTTCTTATCCCAGGTGCCTAAATCGATTTGAAAGGTGTAGAAGATGAAAACGAGTATGAGGAGGTAGAAAAAGAGCATGTAGAGTTTGTCGGAAAAATTAATTTTAGCAGTTTTCAGATAGGAAAATTGCATTCCACGAAAAATCCATGGGAAATTATGGATCAAAGGAATTGGGAAGGAGAGAAGTATCAAATGCATGAATAAGGTGATAACGATCTGAATTATTATATTTTTTCAACAATTTTTTTTTAATTTTCAAAAAAAAACTTACATTGATCCAAATACTGCATACTCCAATCGTAAATGCGTTCACACAGAACAAAACTTGCAAAGTAAAAATCAAAATCGCAACAATTATCCGATGTCTGATAAAACTTTTCGCCGACTGACGTGGTTTTTTATGGTACGTCAATCCGAAGTAAAGTATCACTATTATCAATAGGGACGGAAAAAAGTTAGCAACAATTGCATAAGTTTCGAAAATGCCGAGAGTGAGAAAAGTGTGGATTGCTACGCGGGTGCAGAAGAGTTGTAGGTAGTAAGTCAGGAAAATGGAATAGATAACTTCAGAAAGGCGGAACTTCATTTTTTTTTTCGAAGAACTAACGTTTTTTCGGAGAACTAATAGGGGACTGTTTGCAGTGTGTACACCTTTTGAGGGGGGGGGGCAAATGACTAAGAATTGGATTAAGATGAACAGCCACTTGAGTGACAAGGGTCAGACTAATTAGTGATGGAACCTTTCGAGAATGTTCTGGACGGTGGTTTTGGAGATAGGTTTATTCATGCTCAAATCAGTGAAAATGCAAAGTTCGATAGAAGAAATGCAAAAAAATTGGGAGGGGGTAAGGACAAAAAATGTGATCTGGGATTACTGTGGATTCCGAAGAAAACCGATGATCCGGGGTCTTAAAAACCAAGGTAAATGCACAAAAGTGTGAACTGTGGGGAAGAAAAATCTAATGAAGAGTGATGAGATATTGAGGAAATATGCGAAGTTTTTTGGGTTCTAGCAACACATTTTTTTGAGGAAAAAACGCAATGACAATACATACAAATACGGTTCAGTGATATCACAGAAAACTCAAAAAAGATTTCAAATCACAGTATACAGACAATCAGAGAATGCACAATTGAAATTTTACAATATTACTGTAGAAATGGATGCATTAAAATCTGGCCAGCTGTTGGACGCTTGACTGGGTCCAAATGAGTGAGTTGGGATAGGAATTGGAGCTGAAAATCAAAAAAGGTTAGGTGAGGATATCTGGATAAGCAGATACAAATATGATAACATTTTGTTGTAAGATAAGGTACCCTAAGAAAAGGACATCTGGACAGAAATACTGAAAAATGGAAAATGGAAATTGTTTTCATCGTCTTATTTCCAGATTTTTGCTCATCACTGCTAGATACTGAAAATGCGCTGTTTACCTTTTTTTTTTGTGAATTTTTGGAGCCATTTATAGTTGCAAAATTGGACGAAAAAAAATGATTCAAGGGTAACTTTTTCCCGGCTCTAAGCAGATGGGTTGCAGGTAGCAGGATTACTGAATAAACCTCTTACCCTTCTATTAAAACCATATTTTTCATTTCAAAGCTTTTCCTTCCACAAAATTCCCCCTTACCAATTCTCCCCCTCCCTCCTGCGCCATAAACCCACCGCATCCGGATAATCCATCCACGCGATCGGCCACTGGCCACTTCTAATAATATCATTCGTGCACAAATCCGACGACGGCGTATTGATGATGATGAGCTCAGCACAGATGAGTCCTAAGGCGAAGATGTCCACCTTCTCGTCATACACATTGCCCGCTTGTTCTGGAGCCATGTAGTAAGGGGTGCCAGCTCCGCCCGTGTGATTGTTGGGCTCGGTTTCGCTGGAAAAACAGGCTGTAGAGAGAGGGAGAGAGAGGAAAAAAGAGAGGGAGAGAGAGGAAAAGAGAGAGAGAGAGAGAGAGAGAGAGAGAGAGAGAGAGAGAACGAGCAGGCGGGAAATTTGAAAATTAGAAAATCCTCAATGCGCTTCTATGCCTCTAGAGGCCTAACCTTTAATGAAACTCATTCTATTCGATAGAGAATTTTTTTCTCTACAACCTCAAAATTCCGAAATTCCATCCAGAAAACTCACTTATCTTCATTATCCTTCAACACTGCAATCGCTCTAGTCGCCAGTCCAAAATCTCCAATTTTCAGCTTTCTAAACCCAGTTTTCCTCTGAAAAAACACATTTGCCGGCTTCAAATCTCTATGGATAAAATTATTGCGATGCAAGTGATCCAATGCTCCAGCCAACTGAAGCATCCAATCCTTCAACAGAATCCACGGGCGACTAAACGCATCCTGATTCTCCTTGAGCCATTCTCTCAGAGTAATCCGTTCACAGAGCTCCATAGTAATGTAGAGGTGACCTGCTGGTTGAGTATGGTGCTCATTCCAAAAGACCTCTTCAAACAAGATATAGTTTGGATGGCGACCAATACTGATAATGGTGTCGATTTCTCGAGCGGCTAGGGGGAGGGTGGCACTGAAAAACGGGGATGTGAACCTTAAAGGCGCTGGGAGTGGACTTACGCATCAAGGTCCAGACGTTTTACCGCAAACTGCTGGTTATCCCGTTTTCTTCTCGAATGAAATACGACTCCAAAGGATCCGTGACCCAAAACTTGGATGATGTCGTAGTGGTTATGGAATACTTCTTTGCATTCTGAGCAGCTAGTTTCTTCCATTGGAGGAAAAATATAAAGAAATCGGGAAATGTGGAGTTTTTATAGGAATATTCTGGATTTTCTGGATATTCTGGGAAGAAGGAGATGATGAGATCAAAAAGAGGGATGGCATATGACATAGAAGTGCTTACTATAAGCCTGGGGATAAGAGGGGATGGAAGTGTTAGTGGATGATGGTTGGTGTCAAGATATGGCATAGGAATAAGAGAAATAATAGAGACTTTTTCTGTAGTTCAAGAACAATTTCATGAACAAAAAATACTTAAGACATCAATGGCTAACACGCCCGCCCTCTAGCCATCAATCCGAGCCCGAAATCCAGACAATTGAGCTCGGAATCTTGATTTTTGAAGTCGAATTTCGAGCCAAAAATATCAAATCGAGGCTTCCAGATTTTCTAAGAAAGGCCCGGAGCCTAACCGTAGGTCCTGGCTTGCTGTATTCCACTGCCCCTTCCTTACAGTAACCTTGTACAACTTTGACTAAAACTAATTCATTTTTTCCATGAACAAAAAATACACTAACAAGAATACCAAAGTAAATTAAGCGGAATAATTTCTGGGTGTGAAATGGCGTGGCTGTCTCAAATTCAGCTGATCCTTAGACTGGAAAAGCTCCGGTATCCAACAGAACCTTGGTCACGTTCACATAATTTTCGAGGATCTGGTCGTGGTTTCCTTGGGCCTGAAAATCCCTTTAATAGAAAGCATGTCCAAAACCTACAGCTTACTTACATTGCTCATTTCAGCGTCATATCCCGGGATTCTGGAGTTTGGACCGGTGAAACAGAGATTGTCCTTTCCGACTTTATCATCATTGAACCCGTAGATAGAGAAGACCTTACTGCCTTCGTAGTGAACATTTCTGAAAACTTCTAATATAAGGGCACCTTTATAAAAAACTCACGATGGATTATTAATATTACTCAAGAAAGTGGATCCACACCACAGCCCATTATTGGCATTGCAAACGTCGACAAACAGGTATGGAAGGGCGCAGAGGGAGGATCCACGATTGGCGCCGGCCACCGAGACAAAAGTCTCCACGATAGAGGTCAATGGGTCCCCAAGAGCCACTCCATTATCCACACAGTTGCCTCCCATGATGGCTTTTCGGATGATTGGGGAGCCAAGAGAGTATCCGATCACATCCACTTTTTGTTGGGTGAATGCGTTGACGATTTTGAGCATGGTTCGGACCTGGAACAATGTTTGGGGTACAATGTCTGGGTGCTAGGTACCTAGCAGGCTTAGAGGGTTACGGTATCTGATACTAGCCACCTGGCAGACTACTAAGGTTACGGTATCTACTAGCTCAACCCTCTGGGTTACTGTACCTGCTGAACAAAGGCGCATTCCATATCCACCCCAAGTACATTCGTCACCCCTCCATCCCCATAAGTGGTTGCGTAGACAGTCTCATCTGACCAGCCATTATTCACGAAATAGGTTCTTTGATTGTTGAATGTGCCAGCGGTGTTGGTGATTCCATGGACGATGAGGATTGGGCGTTTGCTGGAATAAGAGGTTCAGGGGTACTTTGTTGAGCTACTGCACTCAATTAAGACGTTATTGGAAAGATACAGTAGTCCCAACCTTGGACAGTGATCCCAAGCTTCTGACCCAAGATACAGTACTCCCGAGCTCTCAAGCTTTGGGCCCTGGGTCAAAATAGACCCCTAGCCTGGATACTTACCTAGTCGCACTCAATCCATTATGAGTACCACCTCCAAAACTTCCAGCAGCTCCCAAGTCGGCTCTCTCCAAGGTAACTGCAGTTGACTCCCCATAGGTGGCACTGATCCAGGTACGGAAACTGGTGGAGAAGTAGCCGGAGGCAGTTGAAGTAAGCACTGCCAATAGGGCAAGTTTGAGAAGGAGAGGAGCCATTTTGGGGTGGCTGACACATTTTTGGGGGCCCGAAGGAAACCTTTTATAGTCAGATTTTAATCTCTGGAGAGACACAAAATCAATGTGTTCTAGACAAAAAAAATGTTTATGTACATAAATTGTGAACTTTTTTCCGCGGAAAGGAGATTATGTAAAAGGGAAAAAACACAGAAAGGAAAAGAGAACAGTCAGAGTTTTTTGTAACTTTTGGCACGTATGTTGTTCCTGTTGGTATGGTATAGGCTTTTGTGCCTCTAGGGTTACTGTAGCTACACAAGCATGTGTGTGAGATTACTGTAGTTCTGTAACTGACTTCGTTAGACTCACAGCTTCAAAGCTAGTCAAAACTGTCATAATTCTCCCAACTGGGATACTATGAAGTTACTGAAATATCCGATTCTGAGATTACTGTATCCTGTCATTTGTGTAACTGCAGTAATGAGTTTCCTGGCTCCTTTAATGGTCTCTGAGCCAATGTCCCATAATTCCTTGATCTGAGGTTACTGTATCGTTCCTGTTTTTTCTTTTAATTTTTTCTACCATAATCCTATCCTTCATTGATTTCTGACCATCTAAAATATCGTTCTATTTTCTATTCTGTTCCCGTTGTGGTCTTCTAATCCCCAAACTCCACTGAACCTAGGATTATGCAAGTTCCGGCAAAAAACTCCGAAATTTTGTGTCTGAAACGCCCTGAAACACACCGAAACACCCCCCGAAGTTTCGAAGATCATAAAATTCCAAAAATGATAAAAATGACTTTATTAGAACACTCCCAACCATATTAACTCTGGTCGCAACCAAATGACCAGCAGAATATTTCTTTGATGTTCCTTTAAGATTGCAGGGTTACTGTAACTACAGCTCTCACTATACTCACTTTCCATTTAATTGATATCTTCCGTTTCCGTTACAGTAAATGTTTCCCTTCACTATGTTCGTTTCGCTTGAAGCTAGTTTCACACCATCATCATCGTCGAACTTGACATAAATATCATGAGAAGTACAAACATCAACGTTATATAGCTCACAAGATATCTCATGAGCTTTACAGGAGCAGTCGGTGGTGGCGATGTCTCTGGAATTTATAAGGATGTTGGTGTGTCAGGATGCCCAGATGTTTACTCACTGATACCAAGGCTGGAATTGAATATCCGGATACTCATAATTGAACAATTTTGTGATGTCACAGGTGGAACAGGCTGAAATTCAGAAACTTGTTGGAAGCTTTAAAGGCGTAGTAAGGCTTTGTACAATAATTTCTGTAATTGTAGTAGTCATGTGTACTAGGGTTCCGCAAAAAGCTCATTTTGAAATAAAAATCGCGTGAAGCTTCAAAAGGCTCATTCTGAAAAAAAGTTCAATTTTCAAAAAGCTCATTTGCTTCATTATTATTTTCATGAAGCAGCTTCACGGCTTCATGAAGTTCATATAAAGTTCAAAAAGCTCAAAAAGCTCATAAAGCTCATTTTATTTCTACAAATTAACACTGAAAGTTGACCTTTTGACCTTTAAAGTAGGGCAAAAACGTATTAAAAAACAATTCGTAATTTTTTATTTGTTTTTTTTAAACCACGTTGACATTTGGAATGAGCTTTTTGAGCTTTTCCATAAACTGAGAATGAAGCGTGGATGAGCCTTTTGAAGCAATTCAAAAAGTTCACTTTTAACTTAATGAAGCAAATGAAGCCTTGCCAATGCTTCAAAAGCTCATTATTTGAACATAAGCAATTTTTCTTGCGGAACCCTAATGTGTACATATCAGAATCTCATATTGAGTGTTTTGAAAATCGCTCAAAAAGCCGTAAAACGGCATTTTTTCGAGTTTAAGCAGCTACTGGAGCAACAGAAAAAAAAAGCATCGGTACGTAATGTGACTGCATGCAGTCGGGAAAGACCATATATATTAAAGTTTTTCTCATCTTCGGCCCCGTGGTGCACACCAAAAAATTTTTAAATCTAGAATTTCCTGCTTTTATCCAAACCCCGGGTATTTATTTCTTTTCCGGGACCCATGGAAATACCAGGGACCCATGGAATTATACGGGACTCTTTTTTACCGGAAAGAAGACCCTTGGAAATACCCGGGACCCATTGAAATACCCGGGGCCCATGAAATATGGGGGACCCAAAAAAAAATTTTCCGTGACTCATCCGGATCGACTTTTGCTCCGCTTGGACCGTGTGTTTCCTAAGCCTAGTTCAGTAGCGGTGTTTTACGTTTTCGAGGGTTCAATTAGTTGGCCCACCATCAAAAAAGGCTTAGGGAACACAACAAAATGCTTTTAGAGCACAAAATCCAGTGCGTTGAATACTGAAAATTATTTTTTGAGCCCCGGAAAAGTTTTTTTGGGTCCCGCATATTTCATGCGCCCCGGGTATTTCCAAAGGTCCCTGGTATTTCCATGGGTCCTGAAAAAGAAATAAATACCCGGGTTTCGGATAAGAGCCTAATTTCCTGACTGCAAGCAGTCACATTAAGTACCGTTGCATTATTCGGCTACTGCTCCAGTAGCTGCCCAAACTCAAAAACGATTGACGTTTCACGGCTTTTTGAGCGATTTTCAAAATCTCTCATTATGAAATTCTGATATACAGGGTGGCCGATAAGTATGTAGAATTGTTTTCTGGGTGATCCTGGCGTGTTGCTAAGTCAGATTTTCAACCAGATCAAAAGCTTTTGATATTTTTTAAAAATATAGGATATATATAAACAACAAAAAAAATAATTAGACATAACTTTGAATTTCAACCAAATTATGAGGACATTCCAACAACATGCCACACATGAAAAATAGGCAATGTGCGCCGCCTATAGTGTGATGAAGAGATTTTCACGATTGTGACAATCCTGAACTTCTAAAAACCTTTCTAATTGTTGTCAAAGCACTGAGCAAAAACTTCAAAACGTTATTTTCATCGTGACCAGCTTTTGCCGAAGTCTGTTATAGATTGAGTCTGACTAGTATCATGATGAAAAATTCCGTTGGTTTTCATCGCGTTAATGTGAAATTCAGTTCGTAAGTGTACCGGAAGTTGGTTTTGCACTTTTATGGCCCATTAGAAACTTTAACCGGCTGTTTTCCACTTTATAACACGCTTGGGCTCCGTCCCATTGTCCAAAACAACGAAATCAGTACTCGAAGGATCTTTTCCTGGTTTCTGTGGCGACGGTACGTGGTCAGATTTCTCCTCGTATCTAGTCTTCTCGGACTTTTCTGTTTGAGGCTCTTGGAGGACTAGGTCATGGCTTACTTCCACCCAAAAATCAACTCTATCAAGAATGTATGTCTCAAGACATAACCCGAAATAGGTAACTACTGCCTCCGGCGCACCGTCCCTTTTGTTCCGGAGCGTCTGGAACCGTGGATCATTGCGGAGGGTTCCAACTTCCAAATTTTTTATGGAAAACTGATTAATGGCATCTCATTGACCAAAACATCAGTTTGATTCGAAGACCTAATGTCTAGATTCGAAGAAAACCGGAAAATAAAATTCTACATACTTATCGGCCACCCTGTATACACATGAGTACTACAATTACAGAAGTTATTGTGCAAAGCCCTACTACGCCATTAAGTGATATTTTGGAAACTTACACGTGGGAGTGGGAGTATAGGGCTCACAGTTTTTGAATTTGCACATGAATAGGTCCGACCATGAATAGTCGTTTTCAAGACCCGGAAACGGCCTTTCATGATGTACATATCGGTAAGGCCAGCCGGTAGAATAGCAGTAAACGTCGTATTCTACCCTATAGCTGTCGTGTCTAACTCTTGTGTAACCGTTCTGAAATCGTTCTAACAGTTAGCATAAAGCTATTCTTAACTCACAAATAACCCGATTTCTTCGCATCTCAGTCCCTCTTCCGGCTCACAGACTACTTGGAATTTTGTGCAACTTGTCGAACGATCATTCTCTATTGGGCTAAAAATTTGGTTGTAGGACATATCAGTTTGAACTGGATAGGCTTACATGAACTGTGGTCTTGCAAATCTGACGTTTGCATCAGCCATGACACTCTCGATGTCGTTACATTGGCTGGAGCAAGCAGTTGAAGTAGTGGAAGCAACTGAAGTGGTGGACCCCGTGAATTCAGACGCTGTACCTAAATTCATAAGCATTTTTCAGAATAATAGGTAATACTTACTTTCAGTTCCAGATGTGCTAGACCCCATCGTTATCCCTGTCGTTGATGTGTAATCCTCGCAATTCTTGTACTTGCACATCAGTTTAGACAGTACATTTGCACCCTCTGCCCCGGTGAACTTATCTCCAGGACAGGAAACATTGTAGTTAATTATGAAATTGTCCTCAGCGATTACAGTAAAACCATCCTGAAATGCTAGATTTTTTACTAGAAGGCAGTTGAAACCCAACGTAATGCTCAATTTTTTCGCATCTCTTCCCGTCCTCCGCTTTGCATGTGATTTTGAAGAATGAGCAGTCTGAAGAGCGTGGGTCCGCTGGTCTTGGTCTAGAAATTTCTCGAAATTTTGGACGGCTAGGTTCACGGAGCTCACGTTATCACAGGTTTCTCAAACTTCACATTCTCGTCAGCCATCACTGTATCAACATCCAAGCACAGGGAGCATTCTGGAAATCGGAAAGTTGGTAAGCTCCTCCTACTTTTGAAGGGATCACTTACTTTCTGGGGTGGTAGTGAGGAATGAAGTGGTGGATTCCGTAGAGAAAGGAGATACAGTAGCTGAAATTTACTCTTAGACAGCCCCCATTTCCTCGAAACTCACTTTCTGTTCCATTAATGTTTACAGTGGTTGACCATGAACTTTGAGTGCTAGCTGGGGTGGTCGAGGGGATTACACAGTCCTTCGCGTAGCAGGAAAATTCAGTTTGAACTCTGAAAACTTGGCTCATTTTTCAGTTGCCAAGGCCTTACTCACTCTCCATCCCAAATCCATTCTCCGTCAGGGGAGCACTTCATCTCCAAGTGAGGCCAGACGGTGCCGTCTTCATTGGTGACCCGTTTGAAGGTGCCGTCGGGGCGGTAGCTCTGGAAATTATGAACTTGAAACTTGGAGCCGAAAAAAATCAAGCTCACATCTAGAAGAGCATCAGAACATTCAGGGATGTCACAAGCGACAACAGTGACCAGGCAGCCATCCTCTTGGAAGTTTCTGAAAGACTTGTGGGTACAATAATACATTTCTTCTCTGACCACTCACCCCATGATAACCGGAGCTAGTGTGTTGTTCCTTGCCACTAGTTTCAGAGAACCTGGACTGCAACTGTTGCAATCTGAAACTCGAAATTCCTTTATTATGGTGTTGTCTTTGAACTAACCCTTGGCAATCAATGATGTTGTCGCATCGTCTGGTCCTGAAATTGCTTCAGGGTTTGAAAAAATCAACCCAAGACTTACCTGTAGTAGTAGATGCGTAAGCATTTTTTGTGAGAAGTAGTATAAAGGAGAGTGTGCGAAATTTCATCTAGGATTACTGTAGATATGAATATTCTGTTGGAATAGAGGAAAAATTATTAGTGATGCCAATATGGAAATTAGATAGATATCAGTGATCAAGAGTCATTATCATATAAGGGATAGAATGATAATTAGAGTGTTCGGTGTTCATTGAACAGTTGAACTCTGGTATTACGGTAGTCTTGGAAACTAACAAATCTAAACAAAAATTTTATCAACAGAACCATTCCGAATCAGTTTTTCACACAACCATCCGATATGCAGTAGATACTTGTGATGTCCCTTCAAAATTTTAAGGTTACTGTAGCGATAACAACCTCTATACTCACTGTCCATCCGCTTGATACTTGCCGTTTCCATTACAGTAAATGTTCCCCTTCACTATATTTGTCTCACTGCTTGCAAGTATCACTGGATCTAGATTAGCATTGGTGACCTGGAAAAAAAAGATTGCCAAACGGGCCGGGCTGAGCCACCAGGCCAGGCCGGGCCGAAAATTTCCTATTATTACCATGAGAGCATGAAATTCACAAGTGTCCACGTTATACAGCTCACAGGAGACTTCATGAGCTTTACAGGAGCAGTCTGTGGTGGCGATGTCTCTGGAATCCATAAGGATGCAATAATGTTTGTCCGGATGTCCAGAAAACTTACTGATACCATGGCTGGAAGTATTCTTCAGGGACCTCATAATTGAACAGCGTCTGAATGTCGCAAGTGGAACAAGCTAAATTTTTTAAATTGAAGATCTAGGTGAAGCTTTTGGAAACAAGCCTACATGGCGTAATAGTGGTGGTTGGCTCTACAGTAGTCGTACTTGGGGGTGTGTACCCCACACAGTTCTTGTACTTGCACATCAATGGCTTTTCAAACAACATGACGCCTCCATATGCAGGCCACATGAAAAGATTTTTACTGGTACACCAAATGTTGATCTGGACTTTGAAGTTGTCAGTTATCAAACTGCCGAATCTGTCCTAGAAAAGTTTTCATCGATGGCGTGGATAAGGGGAAAAACTAACATATAACGTGATTTGTTCACATCTTTGACCTTCTTCCGCTTGACAGACAATTGAGATTTCCGCACAAGCATCGTACTCAATTTCTTTTGGGCTGAAAGAATATGCTAGCCTGGGTTTTTTTTGGGAAGCTTACATGAATAAAGGTCTTTCAAATCGAACATTTTCATCTGCCATGACACTCTCTATGTTGGCGCATTTGCCGGAGCAAGCGCTAGAAGTAGTGGAAGCAACTGAAGTGGTGGAGCCAGTGAATTCTGATGCTGTACCTGAATTCATAGGCGTTTTTCTGAATTTTATGTTAAACTTACTTCCAGTTCCAGATGTACTGGACCCCATTGTAATTCCTGTCGTTGATGTATAATCCTCACAGTTCTTGTACTTGCACATGAGTTTAGACAGTACATTGGCACCCTCTGCCCCAGTGAACTTGTCTCCGGGACAGGATACATTGTAGTTAATTATGAAGCTGTCCTCAGAAATCACAGTGAAACCGTCCTGAAATTCTAGATTTTCTTCTAGAAAACTGTTCAAACCCTACATAAAGCTCAATTTTTTCACATCTTTTCCCGTTCTCCGCTTTGCAGGTGATTTGGAAAAATGAGCAATCCGAAGAGCCTGGGTCTGCTGGTCTTGGTCTGGAAATTTCTCAAAATTATGGACGGCTAAAGGCACGAAGCTCACGTCATCACCGGTGTCTCAAACTTCACATTCTCGTCGGCCATCACCGTAGCAACATCCAGGCACAGGGAGCATTCTGAAAATCGGAAAGTTGGGAGGCCCCGCCTAAATTTTAAGCGATCACTTACTCTTAGGGGTTGTGGTGAGGAAGGGAGTGGTGGATTCCGTAGAGAAAGGAGATACAGTGGCTGAAATTTACTCTTAGACCGCCCTCTTTTCCCCGAAACTCACTTTCAGTTCCATTAATGGTAACTGTAGTTGACCATGAACTTGGAGAGCTAGCTGGTGTTGTGGAGGGGATTACACAGTCCTCCGCATAGCAGGAAAACTCAGTTTGCACTCTGAAAACTTGGCTCATTTTTCAGTTGCCAAGGCCATACTCACTCTCCATCCCAAATCCACTCTCCGTCTGGAGAGCACTTCATCTCCAAGTGGGGCCATACATCACCTTCTTCATTGGTGACCCGTTTGAAGGTGCCGTCAGGGCGGTAGCTCTGGAAATTATGGATTCGAAGTTTGGAGCCGATGAAAATCAAGCTCACATCTAGTAGAGCATCTGAACATTCAGGGATGTCACAAGCGACTACAGTGACCAGGCAGCCATCCTCTTGGTAGTTTCTGGAAAAAAAAACAGGTTGGAAAGGGAAGAGGCGGTTCTTTAAACAGCTTAGGAAAAGTGATCAACTAGTTTTTTGTTGCTCATTTTAAGATCTATAATTCTTTAGGTAACCACGTTAAAAAGGAAAATATACCCCATCTCCGCTCACTCACCCCATAATAACCGGAGCTGGTGTGTCATTCCTTGCCACTAGTTTCAGAGATCCTGGACTGCAGCTTTTGCAATCTGAAACTCAAATTTCTTTATTATAGGGTTGTCTTTGAACTAACCCTTGGCCACCAATGGTGTTGTCTCATGGTCTGGTCCTGAAAACGTCCTAGAATTCGGAAAAGAAACTTAATCTCCATGACTTACCTGTGGTAGTAGTAGATGCATAAGAATTTCTTGCGAGAAGTAATAAGTTTAAAAGTGAATAGGTTACAGCGAAATTCATCTAGGGTTACTGTAAATATTGCTATTCTGTTGGAAAAGGGAAAAAGTGATTAGTGATGAAAATATGGAAATTAGATAGATAGATATCAGTGATCGAGAGTCATTATCATATAAGAGATGGAATAATAATTAGATTGTTAGGTGTTTATTGAGCACTTGGACTTTGTTAGGAGTACGGTAGTCCTAGAAACACATAAACGACAACTTTATCAAAACCATTCTAAATTAGCTTTTCACACAACCATCCGATATGCAGTAGATACTTGTGATGTCCCTTCAAAATTCTAGGGTTACTGTAACCGAAAACATTCTCTACACTCACTGTCCATCCGCTTGATACTTGCCGTTTCCATTACAGTAAATGTTCCCCTTCACTACATTTGTCTCACTGCTTGCAAGTATCACTGGATCCAGATTAGCATTGGTGACCTGGAAAAAAAAGACAGCCGGGCCGAAATTTCCAAAGTATGTGAAAAACTGTTACCATGAGAGCATGAAATTCACAAGTGTCCACGTTATACAGCTCACAGGAGACTTCATGAGCTTTACAGGCGCAGTCTGTGGTGGCAATGTCTCTGGAATTCATACTTTCCGGGTGTCCGGATGTCCAGAAAACTTACTGATACCATGGCTGGAAGTATTCCTCAGGGAACTCATAATTGAACAACGTCTGAATGTCACAAGTGGAACAAGCTGAATTTTATAAGTTGAAAATTTAGATGAAGCTTTTGGAAACAAGCCTACATGGCGTAATAGTGGTAGTTGGCTCTACAGTAGTCGTACTTGGGGGTGTGTACCCCACACAGTTCTTGTACTTGCACATCAATGGCTTTTCAAACAACATGACGCCTCCATATGCAGGCCACATGAAAAGATTTTTACTGGTACACCAAATGTCGATCTGGACTTTGAAGTTGTCGGTTGCCACACTGCCGAATCTGTCCTAGAAAAGTTTTCATCGATGGCGTGGATAAGGGGAAAAACTAACATATAACGTGATTTGTTCACATCTTTGACCTTCTTCCGCTTGACAGACAATTGAGATTTCCGCACAAGCATCGTACTCAATTTCTTTCGGGCTGAAAGAATATGCTGTCCTGTGTTTTTTTTGGGGGGCTTACATGAACAGAGGTTTTTCAAATCGAACGTTTTCATCAGCCATGACACTCTCGATGTTGGCGCATTTGCCGGAGCAAGCTAAACAATTATAGGTTTTTTTTTTGTGAATCCCTAACGAGCAGCATTGTTGTAGAACAGGTTGTAGAGCCCCTGTCCTACAATAGTGCTTATTAACTAATTATTCTCCCACCGTTAGAAGTAGTAGACGCAACTGAAGTGGTCGACCCCGTGAATTCTGATGCTGTGCCTAAATTCAAAGACATTTTTCGGAATAATAGGTAATACCTACTCCCAGTTCCAGATGTACTAGAACCCATTGTAATCCCTGTAGTCGATGTGTAATCCTCACAGTTCTTGTACTTGCACATCAGTTTTGAGAGTACATTGGCGCCCTCTGCCCCAATGAACTTATCTCCAGGGCAGGATACATTGTAATTAATTATGAAGTTGTCCTCCGCGATTACAGTGAAACCATCCTGAAATTCCAGATTTTTTTTCCAGAAAACTGTGGAAACTCAACGTAAAGCTCCATTCTTTCACATCTTTTCCCGTCCTCCGCTTTGCAGGTGATTTGGAAGAATGAGCAGTCTGAAGAGCCTGGGTCCGCTGGTCTTGGTCTGGAAATTTCTCAAAATTTTAGACGGCTAAGGGCTCGAAGCTCACGTTATCACCGGTGTCTCAAACTTTACATTCTCGTCAGCCATCACCGTAGCAACATCCATGCACAGGGAGCATTCTGAAAATCGGAAAGTTGGAAAGCCCCGCCTACTTTTGAAGAGGTCACTTACTTTCAGGGGTTGTGGTGAGGAAGGAAGTGGTGGAATCCGTGGAGAAGGGAGATATGGTAGCTGAATTATTTTTTAGGCCACCCCTTTTCCTTGAAACTCACTTTCAGTTCCATTAATGTTTACAGTGGTTGACCATGAATTTTGAGTGCTAGCCGATGTAGTTGAGGGAATCACACAGTCCTCCGCATAACAGGAAAACTCAGTTTGCACTCTGCAAGTTTGGCTCATTTTTCAGTTACCAAGGCCATACTCACTCTCCATCCCAAATCCATTCTCCATCTGGAGAGCACTTCATCTCCAAGTGGGGCCATACATCACCGGCTTCATTGGTGACCCGTTTGAAGGTTCCATCGGGGCGGTAGCTCTGGAAAAAAGTAGATCTTGCTACCTGGACAATGTAATTATGCCACGGTATCATAAATATTTATTGCTTCGGAATCGGTAAACAACTCATTTCCAGTTCTTAAAACGCTAAGTGTTGTACTCAGGGAATTTCTGGCGTGGATTGGGCAACTCGCCCGCGTATCGCCCTACAAATGGGCAGAATTCCTTTAATTTGGGCAAAACGCCCACGCGGCAAGTATGGCGCGAGTTGGGCAAAATCGACGTGTGTTTTCTAACGTCTTTCTCCCCACTGCATTTATTGGCGAAACGTCGTCAAAATGAGATAAGTACTCGTGAATTTGAGCGCCTTGTCGAACATACGCGGGCAAAACAGTCTTACATCTAGAAGAGCATTTGAACATTCAGGAATGTCACATGCGACAACGGTGACCAGGCAGCCATCCTCTTGGAAGTTTCTGGAAGACTTGTAGATGCAATAATACCTTTTCTCTGACCACTTACCCCATAATACCCGGAGCTGGTGTGTTATTCCTCGCAACTAGCTTCAGAGAACTTGGACTACAACTGTTGCAGTCTGAAACTCATCATTCAAATTCATACTTATGCCCTTGAACTAACCCTTGGCCACCAATGGGGTTGTCACCTCGTCAGGTCCTGAAAATATTTTTGAATTTGAAATTATAACCCATTTGCCAAACTTCACCTGTAGTAGTAGATGCGTAAGCATTTCTTGCAAGAATTAAAAAGTTCAAAATCAAATACAATATACCGAACTTCATCTGGGATTACTGTAGATATGACTATTCTGCCAAAATAATGAAAATGTGATTAGTGATGCTAATATGGAAATTAGATAGATATCAGTGATCGAGAGTCATTATTATATAAGGGATGGAATAATAATTAGAGTGATCGGTGGTCATTGAACAGTTGAACCTTTGAAAGGGTAGGGTTACGGTAGGTCTGGAAAGCTGAAAGTCATAAGTCTTGGGCCCCGGAGCCTTGTAGCCCTGAAGATCTTAGAAAACCCGTAAGCCTAAGAACGGATCGATTCTAACTTCCAACAGCATCCCTATAGGAGCAATTTCAATGCCCACAGTCCTAGAGTAGTATTCGAGGGCTGATAGATTTCGATCAACTAAAGTGACATCCCTTGTCAGTACCCTTATTCAAAACCTATGACATCTGGACAAACCAGCAAACAAAAGGAAAATCAAACTTTATTAACTTCACGAATAATCATAATACGCAGGAACTCTCGGTACAGAAAATCTCAGTTAACGAGTGGTGACTGCGGTGGAATTCCGACAATTGGTGGATTTACAATAGATTTCTGTTATTTTTTGATCATCAAGGAATGGATCCACCGCAAACTCCCCATTATCCAGACAGTAAAGCTCTGTGTTTACCTTGATCGAGCCGAGATCCTGCAGAGTGAATTCAATACCATAGGCGGTGAAGATCTGTAAGAATTGGGTTACTGTAGAGTGAAGTACTGTAGTTACCTTAATCTGATGAGAATCACAAGTGTCTACGCCGTAAAGCTCACAGGAGATGACAATGGCTTTGCACTCGCAGTCGTACGGATTGGCGATGTCGCTGGAATTTGTTTTTTTTTTGTAGTCTTTGTAGCCTTCCCCCTTCCCAAAACTCACTAATACCACGGCTGAAACTTGCCGGTTCTATCGGTATAGTTGAACAGCTTCCGGATGTCACAAGTGGAGCAGGCTGAAAAATTCAGATTTCTAAATGTCCGGATGTTCTGAACTCACGCCTTGCTTCAGTGGTCGTTACTGCCGAAGAGGTCTCGGTCGTGGGCTCCCCAGTTGTAGTTGGTACGGTAAAATTCCGACAGTTTGTGTACATGCAGGTCATATCGTAAAACCCTGGGTCCGCCTCCCCGGCCCCATCTGGTCGAAACACCCCGTTTCCACTACAAACCACAATTCCGCGAACAGATACTTGGTCCTGCTCGGCGAGCTGGACAAGGTTGGAGCTGCCAGTTTGGGAGGCCTGGAAAATGCACAATGAGGAAGGGGGCGTGGCTCCCAGGGACACTTACAATAAGGTTGATTCTGTCACAATATTGTCCTCCCGGGGCGTCACACGAGACCATATAGGTACCACAGATATCGTCGTTTTCATTCGGGAGCTTTCTGAAAAAAAGTTGGTCAAGGGTGCCCAAAGGTGTGGCTCACAAGGAAGCTGGTTTCTCGAAACGAGTGTTTTCCGGGATGAGGATGTTGTCCGGGTTGTTACAGTAGACAGTGCAGTCTGGAAATTTTTGAGGTGGGGCTGAAAGGGGCGTGGCTATGTTACTTTCTTCGGTTGCTCCCCGGGAGATTGTGGTGGTGGTGAAGTCCAGCTCAGTAGAACTATGGGTTGACTGGGACTGGGATAGTTTCACAAGAGACAATACAGTTAAAAACATTGAAAAATTAAATGATTCCATATATGGAGGGTTACTGTGGCTTGGTTAGTTGCCACAATACAGAGAATGGAGAGCACAGAAAATTAGCAATTCATTTGGGATTAGCATTTTTGATTTATATGGAAATGGTTGGTATGTGTTGGCTTGGTCATTGAACTCTTGATCACCAAACAACCTTCTGGGTTATCGCAGCTCCCATTCTTCCAGTTTTTTCCAGATTTTCTAGATATTTTTCCAGATTTCCAGATTTCCAGATAAATCTGAAAATATTAGTTGCTGGTACCAACGGCCAGAATGTTGAAGAAGTGGTGCAAACCAACAAACAGAAGAAAAGTTTCAAGCTTTATTAACAATCACAAATCATACGCAAGAAAGCTTAGTACAGAAAATCTGAGTCAACTGCTTCCCATCAATCTCCCAATATCCACTGTCCGCACAGGCAACTTGCCCGGCAACCTTGTTCGGAGTTTGACTTTCAGCTAAAATATAATAGTTTCCATCGGTGTCACGATACTCCATAGACAAATCGCACGAAACATTTCCGAACACTTCACAGGAGAACTCGTTGAACTTGCAGTTACAGTTGCCGCCGTCGACGTCTCTGTAAGATTGGGGGTACCCTTGGACTCCGCCCACTCCTCAACCTACCTATACCATGGCTGGAAAAACTCCATGATATCTCCACTGTAATCGAATAGAGTTGGAGCTTGACAAGTTTTACAGTCTGAAAAAAATCTAGGTAGCCTGGTATAAGAGGCTCCGCCCACTCACTTCTCTCCTCTGTTGTGGTTGGCTCAACGGTACTGGTGGTGACTGACGGCGTGGTTTTCGTGCAATTGGAAGATACACAAAAGACTTCTCTGAGTCTTAGAGCTTCAAGCCATCCATGTCCATACCTGTACTCCCCATCATCTCGACAGTAAATCGTCGAGCTCACCATGTTCGATGGGGCCTTCTGCATGACGATTTTCTGACCATCGTCGGCGAGGGCCTGTAAGACTTGGATTACTGTAGAAGGGTTACTGTACTTACCAAAAGCTCAAGAGAATCACAAGTATCCGCGTCGGGAACCTCACAGGAGATTGAATGGGCTTTACACATGCTGTTGTCGGTGTTGGGCACGTCGCTGGAAGTTATGGTTTTGTAGTTTTTGTAGTCTAAACTTACGAATACTGCGGCTGAAACCTGCCGGTTCGATTCGACCAGTTGAACAATCTCTGAAGATCACAGGTGGTGCAAGCTGTAACTGAGGATTTCCGAATGTCCGGATGTCCTGAACTCACACGGCGGCTCAATGGTACTGTATGCCGTGAAATTCCGACAATTGGTAGACGCACACCAGACTTCTTTGATGTATACATACTTCATAAAAAGTAGTGAATCCGGCCCGTACTCCCCATTACCGTGACAGTAAATCGGCCAGCTCACTTTTTTTGCGGTCACCTCCGTCATCATCAATTCTTCATCTTCGTGGGTAAGGATCTGTGAGACATGTGGTTACTGTAGTTTGCTAGAGCGGTAATTACCATAATTCTATGAGAATCGCACGTGTCTACATCGTAAAGCTCGCAGGAGATGGTAACGGATTTGCACATACAGTTGTAATCGGTGGGGATGTCGCTGAAAGTGGTAGTTCGTAGTTTTTGTAGTTCGAAGCCTCCCTCTCCCCTACAACTCACTAATACCACGGCTGGAACTTGCCGGTTCGATTGGCATAGTTGAAAATTTTCTGGATGTCACAGGTGGCGCAGGCTGAAAAGTTCAGATTTCCAAATGTCCGGATGTCCTGAACTCACATTTCGCCTCAGTGGTCGTTACTGCGATAGAGGTCACGGTGGTGGGCTCCCCAGTTGTAGTCGGTACGGTACCGTTCCGACAGTTTGTGTACATGCAGGTCATATCGTAGAACCCTTTGTCCTCCTCAATGGCCCCATCTGGTCGGAACACCCCGTTACCACTACAAACTACAATTCCGCGAACGGATACTTGGTCCTGATCAGCCAGTTGAACGAGATTGTAGCTGCCAGTTTGGGAGGCCTGGAAAAAGGGGCGTGGCTAAATTCTGGAAGGTTTATGGGACCACTTACAATAAGGTTAATTCTATCACAATATTGTCCTCCCGGGGCGTCACACGAAACCATGTAGGTACCACAGATATCGTCGTTTTCATTCGGGAGCTTTCTGAAAAAAAATTGGGTGCTCTTCTATTAAAGGAGGTGGCTCACAAGGCAGATGGCTTCTCAAAGCGGGTATTTTCCGAGATGAGGATGTTGTCCGGATTGTTACAATAGGCGGTGCAGTCTGGAAAATTCTGAGGTGGGGCTGAAAGGGGCGTGGCTAAGTTACCTTCTTCGGTTGTTCCCCGGGAGATGGTGGTGGTAAAGTCCAGGTCAGTAGAACCATGAGAAAGGGTTGACTGGGTACTGTGGGTTACTGTAGAGTCAGTGGAAGCTTTCGAGGAAGCTGAAAATAGACAAAATTAGCACGAAAGTTCTCAAAATCTGGAAAAAAAATGACCATCGGTGCTGCTGGATACGGTAACTGACGAGGTCGATGCTGAAGAGCTTGGCGTGGATCCGGTTGACACTGTGGATGTCACTCCTGAAACCTTTCACTTTGCATCTCCACGCTTTCAAACTTTTTTACCTGTTGTGGATACCGTAGTACTTCTTGGATTTACCACAAGACATCCGTCAGCATTTCTCACAAACAAAAATATAGCTAGAAAAATAGAAAACATAGATAAATTCATATCTGGAGGGTTACTGTGGCTTTTGGTTGGTTGTTAGTTGCCACAATACAGAAAATAGAGAGCAGAGAACATTAGCAATTCATATGGGATTTGCATTTTTGATTTATATGGAAATGGGGTTGGTTGGCTTGTTCATTGAACTCTTGAACACCTAAAAAGAAGATGGATTGGTGCTTGGATTACTGTACGAACACAATAGCTAAATTTTAACGAGACCTGTTTTTTTATGCATTACTTATGACAATCCAGAAATAGGCAAACTAAATAAGTGACTATGTAGTATTACAGTATTTGCTTTACTTTAAATAAAATACGGAAAGAGATCAATAAATTCTTATGAAAAATGTAAACAGTGCAAAGGTTGGACTGTCTTACAAACATGAAAAAAAGTATCATTCGAAAAGCCAAGTCATATGATTTTCTTTGGACTGTCAATTACTTTTCCCGGAATTTCCATCAATTCCAACAATTCTTATCAGTGGAATTTGTGTTCACAAACAATATTCCTTCCCATATCCCCTCCCCTATCTTCTTCCTATATAACCAGTTCTGATAAACTCTTCCTCTGACGACAATGCAGCTGTTCATTGCTCTTATCGCCACATGCGTCTCTCTTGTCTTTACTTCCAACACACCTGTGTGCACCGATGAATTTAGATTGGTCAGTGGCAAGTGTTTGAGATTGTTCACAAGTGAAGTGATCCATAGTGTGGCGGAGAGGACATGCATGAATTATGGAGCTACACTGGTGACGATCAAGAATGCAGTGGTGAGTTGGGAAATCTTCCTTAGATGCTCAAAAATGCTCATACCCTTCAAACCTTCCCTCATTAATTCAGGACAACCGTGGTATCCAAACCGTCGCCAAGAATTTCAACAACACTGTATGGATGGGTTTGTACTGCTTCGGTGATGATGTGACCAAGTGTCTTTGGGATGATGCGTCTGGAGATTCTTCCCTGTATTCAAGTTTCATGGCTGGAAATCCACAAGTGCAGACCGGAAAATGTGTGTATTACTCCAATGTCAATGAGTCTTCCACCTTGGGCAAGTGGTACAGCTCGGATTGTGAAAACACCGCGAGACCATTTATTTGTGAACTTCCGAGTACTTATGAGGGTAAGTTTCAATTTGAAGGGAAAATCATTCCATCCAGTCCTGTTTTCTCTGAAAAACTTTCCAGTTTTTGCCTCAATTACCGTCCCTCACCACCTAACCCTTTCCATTTTTCAGACGACTGTGGTAACAACTACAATGGTTTCTGCTATACACATAACCCAGCCGCCACTTTTACTGTTGCTCAGGCTACCTGTGAAGCCTCCTGTGGAAATCTTGTCTCCATCCACTCCGCTAACGAGAACCGTTACCTGAACTCCCTCTTCCTCCAATCCGGCTCTGGAATTTTCTACATCGGAGCAATTCGCACTTCCCGGAACTCTTACTCCTGGTTCGACGGTTCTCTGTGGTCCTATAACAATTTCGATGTGACCGCTCTGCGACCAGCCGGAGTGCAATGCCCAGCCAACCCGCCACCAGTTATCGTTACGCCTGTGCCCAGTAACCCGTCATACTGTAATAGTGCTCTTTTGATGGCGCCTGGAACCATTACATCCCCAAATTTTCTTAACAACTATGATAACTATTTGAACTGTACATACCAATTAGCTACCCTGGGATCTTACAATATTTTGTTGAAGTTTACGTCGTTCTATACTGAGGGCTGTTGCGATATTGTTCGTGTCTATGATGATGATAATGTGAACAGTCCCTTGTTGGGAACTTATAGTGGATCCCTTGGTTCCTTTAGCGTGGTCTCGACTGGAAATTCAATGCTTATAACATTCAAAACAGATGGATCTATCACGTTCTATGGGTTTTCTGCAAGCTTCAGTTCTTATGTGTTCCATACTTGAGTTTTGTTTTTTTTTGGTGAATAAAGTGTGCATTTTATTTTTTTTTTATGTTTGAAATTCTGGAAATGGTGGTGATTTTGGAAACGTTCGAAACTAATTTTCTCGCTTGTCGGAATAATTGTGCTTTTGCCCTGAAAAATGGCTTTTCGGAGACAAAGTTAGGAAAAGACACAATGAGCTAAAATGTCTTCCAGTGTTGGAGCATTTTTTCAAATACACTAAATTTTCCATCGAAAAAATCCTTTTTGAAGAGGACCAAGATATGCTTTTCAGGTATTCAACTACAAAAAACTTCTTCAAATACCAGTTGCGAATACCTAAACTGATCCCGACTTCAAAAAAATTAGAAGCTTTCTCTGCTATGGAAATGTATTCTATAAAAATTAAAGTCACATAATTTTCTTTGAACAGTTAATGACATTCCCCGGAGTTTTATCAATTCCAACAACTCTTATCACACGGATTCTTGTTCACAAACAATATTCCTTCCTTTTCCCATCCCTCTATCTTCTTCCTATATAACCAGTTCTGATAAACTCTTCCTCCGGCAAGCATGCAGCTGCTTCTCACTTTTCTCTTCACATATGTCTCTCTTGTTGCCTCAACTTCAAGCACTCCAGTATGCACGAATGGATTTACTCTGATCAATAACAAGTGTCTGAAACTGTTTCCTGATCCAGTTACACATCGAGTAGCAGAGCGAACCTGTATGAATTTAGGAGCAACATTGGCAACGGTGAAGAATGCAAATGTGAGTTTTTTGTGATTTAATTGAATTTGATATCATGACAACTGAAGGGACTTCACATTTCAGGACAATCAAGCTATCACAACAGTTGCTGGAAGTACTACTTCTCTTATGTGGTTAGGGTTGTACTGCTTTGATAATGATGACACTAAATGTATATGGGACGATGGCTCCGGAGTGACAAATAAGTACAACAATTTTGCAAACGGTATGTTCTGAGTTTCAAACAGCTACGGTTGTAGTATAAAGATACAGTAACAGCTGAACTGTGCTAAAAGCGCACGGACTATACCTTTAAAATATCAGAAAAGTTCACATACGTTCTGAATCTATTCCAGGATTCCCTCTCGCTATTATCGGAAAATGCGTCTATTATACAACCCAAGGAGTGTTCGCTGGCCAATGGTTGAGCGGTGATTGTGATACCGATTTGCATGCTTTTGTTTGTGAGCTGCCATTCACGTTTGCAGGTTTGGAACTTTTTTGTTTTTTGATTGAATTCATTCAATTCAGACACTTGTGATTACAACTACGATGGTAATTGTTACACGTTTCACAACACGCTGACTCCGTTTGTCCAGGCCCAACAAGCTTGTGAGCAAGAATGTGGAAACCTGGTTTCGATAACTTCTGAAATGGAGAATCGTTACATTGCCATAATTACAAACCGTTTATGGGGTGTTTTTGGAATATATCTTGGAGCCACATGGTCAATGTATGATATGTTCACCTGGGTAGACGGCTCACGCTGGAATTACAATAGAATTGATCGATCGTTCATTGATCGTCCATGTGTGGCGTTGCTTAGTGGACCAGGCCAAACTCCCTCCGCTGATTCTTGGTATGGCGTTTCTTGTACATCTGCAAGGTACTTCATATGCAAACGTCCAGCTGGATCACAATGCAATAGCCCACAGCCTACGGTTACTGTAACTCCGATTTCATCCAGCCCATCCTACTGCAACTCGTCAATGCTTCTTGCTCCGGGAGTGATCACGTCCCCAAACTTCCCCAACAACTACGACAACAACGTGTACTGCACATACCATCTCTCTACAATCGGATCTTATTATATCTCCCTACAATTTCTGGCTTTCAGTACTGAAGCAGACTTTGACAGAGTGTTTGTCTATGACGGTGACTCCACGAGCAACACCCTTCTTGCTACCTACAGTGGAACTAGTGCACCACTTTTAGTATCTTCCGGAAACTCAATGACTGTTGTTTTCAAAACAGATCGTAGCAACGTTGCACAAGGCTTCAAAGCTAGATTTATGTCCTATGCCCGTTGAGGATGATTAAATGATCGAAAAAGTTTATTTTAAGTTACATGTTTTCAAATTTTTGAATAAATAGCAAAAAGTTAAATGTTGTTTAGCAATTGACTTTGATAACACTGGTGAAGACGGTTATATTGACTGTTTTGAGTCTAAAACCAGGGGAAAAATTACAATTTCTGATTGATTCAAGTGCAACGTAATTCAGTTTCTCCTAATGAAGGTTTTTTCTCCTGCTGAATTTTGTTTCGAAAAACAACTAATAACGATGTGATAAACATCAGTTTTTGACAAAAAACTTGGGAAAATTGATAAATACTTACTGGCAAATGCATTGAGCAAACTGAAAAAAGTACCGGAAACAGCTGTAATTGAGACTTTGTTGAAAATTTTCAGACATAAAGAGCCAAAAAATCAAAGTCATTCAATTCAGTTATAGTTAGTGACTAATACAAAAAGCTGACTCAAACCTCTAATAACCCATAAAATCCTTATCAATGATGAATCAAAAGTGACCAACACACACTCAATCCATTGATCTAAACCTCTATAAACCCATCATTAGACGGGTTGACCTTTCATTTTTCCGAATCATTTCTTATCAGTCATTCCATTCACTAAGAAATCATAAGTACAAACAATGTGACATCAGATACTTCGTCACGCTCCAGCCTATATAAAAACGCTCACCGCAGACACCTTATCACCAGCAGCATGCGCTCTATTCTTTTGATTGTGTCTTTGGCCTGTTTCATCGCCGTGGAGTCTGCAAGCACTCCAGTATGTACGAATGGATTCACGTTGATTAGCAACAAGTGCTTGAAGTTGTTCCCAAGTGCAGTGACACATAAGGTGGCGGAGAGGAGTTGTATGGATTGGGGAGCGACGTTGGTGACCGTGAAAAATGCTAATGTGAGTTATCGCTGGCAGAGAAGCTTGATTTTACGTGCTGAAAGAGTTTTGGGGTCTTCAGGAATCCAGATACTTCTGGATTCCGGTATCTAAGGTTTCCTGGTTGTCAGGATACCCTGACTTCCAGGGTCTTCTGGCTTCTGGGGTATTCTCGCTTTCAGGGACTCCTGCCTTCCAGAAATTCCTGGCTCCTGTGTTCTCCTTAGCTCCTTGGGTCGTTTAGCTTTTAGTGGCTGTATTGCCTGCTCTGACTTTCAAACTTTCCTGGCTCTCATGGTCCCCTACTGCGTCCAGGTTCTCTTTACTTCCAGGCTTTCTTAGTTTCTAGGGTTTACTGCTCCTGGACTCTTTTGCCTCTCAAATTCTCTTAGCCCACAAACTTCCTCACCCTCGCCCCCTCAGAGAATCTAGGCTCCCTTCCCTCACCTCAAAAATGCCCTTTCACTCCCACACAACCTCAAGCTACCTCCATTTTTTCCAGGACAACCACGCAATCACCGCCATTGCCGCCTCTTCCTCCCTTGTCTGGATGGGACTCTTCTGTCTTGACAACGATCCTGCCAGATGTCTCTGGGACGATGCCACCGGCTCCGCGGAGATGTACAGCACCTTTGCTAGTGGTGAGTTCATCTTTTTGGTTTTTTGATAAACGGAGTGACGAATCATTTTTTTTGTGTTTCGTAATTCAGATACTGATAAGAATGTTTGCACTGGGAGCAGGGAAAAGTAGACTTTTGATCTTTTTTTTTTTTGAAATTTTGACTATGAAAATCAATAAGTTCCAGTCGAAAATATAACCTTCTAGTCCCTATTTGACCATCAAAAAATCTTTAAAAATAGATTTCCCTACAGAAATTGATATGATCAAACTCCATATACATTTTGGTCTCCTGATCTTCGTTTTTTTTAAATATGAAATCATTGAAATTGATAAGACGATGTTTCACTGATAAGACGATTTTTCAGGTTTCCCCCACATTGATGTCGGCAAGTGTGTGTACTATTCTGTCAAGGGAGCATTGGCCGGACAATGGTTGAGTGGAGACTGTGAGAAGGATACCAAGGCCTATATCTGTGAGCTTCCAGTGACAGTTGCAGGTGAGTCTGGGGTTCAAAAAAAAGGAAAAAAATATTTGGCACCTGCGGAGGTTGAACTCGGGTTGACAAATCGGAAAACAGCAGTTTTAGCCACTGCGCCATGGGGTTAGGTGGCCGCTTCGTTGTTTTTTGGCGCATCACGGGGTAGATACCGTATGTTCTGAGCAACATATCTCGGTTGCCTTCAAAGCTATCAAGAAATGTTCAACTAGTAAAATGTTTGAAATGCTTTGCTGAACATTTCTCTAGTTGATTACTTTTTGATAGATTCAAAGAAAACTGAGATATACTGCATTAAGCCTAAATTACTCCATTACTTCCAGATAACTGCCCCAACAACTACAACGGCCACTGCTACACCTTCCACCCCCCATCCTCCTTTGTTCAGGCCCAAACCACCTGTGAAAAGGAATGTGGAAACCTTGCCTCGATCAACTCCGCCAACGAAAACCGCTACATCAACACCCTCTCCAATCGTCAAGCCTCTGGAAATCTCTACATTGGAGCCACGTGGCCAACCAAAGACGTCTTCAACTGGATTGACGGATCCCTCTGGACATACAACAATATTGATCTCTCCTATTCCCATGGCGCCACTTGTGTCGCAATGATCAACGGGGCAAACATCGGATCATCAGGAATGTGGTTCAGTATTGATTGTAACATGCAGTATAGTTCGGTGTGCAAGCGGCCAGCTGGTATCAAGTGTAATGGAGCTGCACCAGCGGTTACTGTAACCCCAGTGCCCAAGAACCCTTCATACTGTAACGCCGGTGTTCAGCTGACTCCTGGAGTGGTTACCTCCCCTGACTATCCTTATCAATACGACAACAACCAAAACTGTGTCTACCAACTTGCCACCCTTGGATCTTACAATGTCCTTCTCAGATTTTCTGACTTTGGAACTGAATCCAAAAAAGATATTGTGACGGTTTACGATGGTGATTCTGTAAACTCCCCGGTTATCGGGACATACAGTGGAGAATTGAATGCGTTTAGCTTGGTGTCAACTGGAAATACAATGACATTGTCGTTCAAGTCAGATGCGAAGAATGGTGGAAGAGGATTCAGCGCGAGATTTACCTCGTATGCCTATGGAAAATAATTTATTAATGGGTTTTAAATTTTTTTTCGAAGTAAATATTTGTCTTAAATTTTGAAACGCAAGAACAAAAAATTAAGCAAACTCATTGAGATGTTTGCTCTCCATTTCTTCCATATCAGTTTCCGAAACTCTTATCACTTACGGGAATTATTTCGAAACTAACTCCATCCGGCGGTGCCATCTCACTATTTAACACAGGGCGATAAGAGAGAAACTCATTTTCAACATGCTTCTTCTTCCCCTGGCTCTCATTCCCCTACTCTCTGTACTAACCTCTGCAACCACTCCGGTTTGCACCAATGGCTTCACCCTGGTTGGTTCCAAATGCTTGAGACTTTACACATATCCATCGACTCATCAAGTCGCTGAAACCACTTGTGCAAGTTATGGAGCGACATTAGCAACGCCAAAAAATGCAGTGGATAATCGTGCCATCGCGACATTTGTCGGCTCGAATCCTAGCCTTGTCTGGATAGGAGTCTACTGTTTTGGGAGTAGTCTTTCGAAATGTATGTGGGATGACGCGACAGGATCGGTGGAGCCGTATAACAGCTTTGCTAGTGGTGAGTGTAAAAAAAAGCTTGGTCCCGTGTGTGGGTTGAAAAAAGTTGGATGGTTACAAAACAGCAGCGCGGGAAACGGGCGGTGATTAAGGTGCCGCTTTCCTTCAGTTTCTCCGCGTTATTCTGTAAAATTACATTTCCAGGCTTCCCACTCGTTGACATCGGAAAATGTGTTTACTACTCCACTCAGGGCGCACTGGCAGGCAAATGGTTGAGCGGTGACTGTGATAACGAGCCGAGAGCATTTGTTTGTGAACTTCCACACACATACACAGGTTTGCAACAACTTACAATACTAATAATCATGATCCAACTGCTCCCTCAAATTTAAGATGTGCGAAGGTGAAAAATGTTGGACAAAAATGTCCAAAAAAACGTCAAAATTCACCAATTTTTGAATTTTGAACGTGTCATGTTTTGAGTTAGCACTTTGAAAACTTCAAAGGAGCATGTAAAACCGTACTGGCTTTCTGGGGAATTTCTCGAGGTGATGATTGGGCCATTTTTACTTTGCTGTCCGAAATGGGTCAAAAATTTGGCTTGAAAATCTAAAAAATATTTTGTGTTTATCCTGGCGTTAACCCAGTTATAGACGGATTCATTCGTTATACACGGAGAATAAGTAACTCACAGAGCTCTATCGAAAGGGCCATAATTCGAGTCAATCTCTCTGTCACTTGTCAGCCATAAAAATGAGCTCTATTTTTGGGAGTTTTTTGTTCTTGTACCACAGTTTCTCCTCTGTAACTGGCTTTGAACGGCTTTTTTGGTAGTTAAAATTGTACGTCTTTGTAGCCCTGATGGTACTTTAAGAAAAGAAATAAGAATCAGAAAAAGTTTAGTTGAAAAATTTTCCAGGTCAGAGAGAACTGGAATTTTGTTGAAAAATGACCAAAAAATGAAACTAAAATCGTTCATATTAGGGTGTTTCGAAAGTACTTGTCATTTTTGAAAAAAAAATCAATTTGTTTTTAAGACATCTGCGACCACAACTACAATGGATACTGTTACATACCAATCGCGATAACAGGATTCGTGGCTGCACAGACACAATGTGAGCGCAACTGTGGTAACCTGGCCACTATCAATTCACCGAATGAAAATCGATACATTAACGCTTTTGTCTCGTATGACTATAACGATGGTCGCAATTTAATGATTGGAGCAATCCAAGCCAGAAGAAGCTTTTACACCTGGGCTGATGGATCTATTTGGGGATACAATAACGTGGATCCGTCTTCTGGATACTATGATAGTTGCATGTTCATGTCTATCTCAGCCTCAAATGTTGTTCCAAATGGCTACTGGTACAGTGCTAATTGCACTTCCCCTTCTTACTTTTCTTTGTGCAAAATACCGGCTGGAATAAAATGTAATGGAGCACCACCACCCGTCACGGTGACCCCGATTCCATCCTCACCATCTTACTGTAATTCCTCGGTTCTCATTGCTCCCGGGGTCATCACGTCATCGCATTATCCCGATAACTACGACAATAATCTTTACTGTGTGTATCAACTGACAACAATTGGATCGTACAGAGTGCAACTAACGTTCACCGATTTTTACACTGAAAACGGCAACGATGTTGTTTCCGTCTACAATGGGGATACAGTCACAAGCAGCGCGTTGCTCGGTCAATATTCTGGAACGCTGTCCACATTCTCTGTGAAATCCTACGGAAACAAGATGACCGTGACTTTCAAAACTGATGGTAGTGTCGTTTATAGAGGATTCAGCGCGAGATTCACTTCTGTTTGAAAAGAATTCACATTGCAGCTAATAGTGAGATATGCAAATGCGCTCCGTTGAGAAATACATTTTTACAAACTTCTAACGTCTAAACCTGAGCGATTTCGCAAGTTTATAGGGTTTTTCGTCAATTATTGTATCCAAAAATTTTACAAAATCGCCCTAAAAACATATGGTTTCCTAATTCAACGACAGAAAATGTCTTTGTTGTTGTTTCTCAGCAAAGCGCATTTGCATATCTCACTGTCAGCTACTCGCAATTTCTTGTTATTATAATCGATTTTGATTAATAAACATACTTTTTCGTCGTCCTTCATTTGAAAAAAATTTGGAAAAAAAATCATTTCTCAGTTTGAAAGAAAAAGATTCGCGTCCCGGGGACGCGAACAGATGGAAGAGCGCGCTGGTAGCGATTGCATTTTCAACGGAATATCTATCAAAAACACCTTTATTTCTCCAAAATTCATGTTTGAAAAAAAAATTCAGAAAAAAACTCGAATTAAAGATTCCGCCGCCATTCGGTGTCTGCGTACTTTTTCAACTACAGTAGTATTTTCAATAATTTTTTTTCTAAAAATTTATATTTCGTTTTCCTCTTCAATTTTTGCTCATTTTCCGTTCTTTTTTTCAACAAATTTACGTACTTTAATATCGAAATAAAAACCTCAAGTTTTCAAAAAATCGATAAATTTTCCGAAAATAATTAATTTTCCGCCGATAATCGCCAATCCGCCGTATTGCCTGGAATTTAAACAGAATCGCATAAAAACCCCACTGAAAAATCGCTAATATTCAGAAAAATCCCATCAAAACAAATGGAAAATCGAAAGCGACGTGGATTTTACGACGACGATCGGAATCTGGAGACAGATGCTCAAGATTCGTCACCACCAAGGAAAAGAGCAGTGGAAGGAGACGGTGTGAGCACAGAAGAGATGTTTATTCCAGCGGATGTTGTTGGATTAGGTAGGTAAAGAAAAAAAAAATAATAAATTAGGAAGAATTCGCGACAAAAACAAAAAAAATCGGACAAAAATTCGGGGTTTTTGGCTGAAAATCAATAATTTTAATCCCAGAAACAGCGAATTGTGAAAATCTATCGGCAAATGTTTTCGAAATTTCTGGCACATTTTTCAAATCAATTAGCCTTTTTTCCATCGAAAAACCTGATTTTTGGCTATGAAAAATGAAATTTCCAGCAATTTTCAAGCTAATATAGAGATTTCCCAAAGACTTTAGTCGAAAATCGATAATTTCCGCTCTGAAAACACCCAATTTAAGCAGAAAAATGTGAAATCTCTCGGCAAATGTGTTCGAAATTTCTGGCACATTTTTCAAATCAATTTGCCCGTTTTTCGTGAAAAAACAAGATTTTTAGGTGCAAAACGTAAATTTTCCAGCAATTTTCAAGCTAAAACAGAGATTTTCCAATGAATTTAGCCGAAAATCGATAATTTTTGTCTCAGGAGCCACCAAAAACCTGAATATTGGTTCTCAGGAATTCTCGTTGCGATAACACAGATGTTATGTGAATTTGTAGCCAAAATCGTCCAAAAATAGCTCAAAAATCACATTTTTAACCCTAAAATAACGAATTTTTACTGAAAAATCCCAATTTTCCCCCAAAATTTATCGATTTATCCCCCAAACCCCATTATTTCAGTGATCGGTCGCTCGGGCTCCGAAATCCTAATGATGTCAGCAGTCTACAAATGCCGTGTCTTCGTTGTCACCACTGACATACCATCTTCTGGTTTCCGGACTGTTCAACTGACCGGCACGCCCAACGCTATTGAGCAGGCCAAGAAACACATTTGTGAATTGATTGCCGGAGCCAAATCACCACGATCGGCGCCGGAAGAGCCCCAAACCATTCAGATCATGATTCCGGCGAACAAGTGTGGCATGGTGATTGGGAAGGCTGGCGAGACGATGAGAAAATTGAGGGTAAGCGAAACCGAGAGACGCAGAGAAACAGAAAAGAGCACGTCGCGCCAGGAGACGCAGACACATCTTTTATCACTGCCATTTTCAAAAAAAAACCGCTATGAATCATTCAGAATCTCTCCGGCTGCCAAATACACCTGGTGCAGGACAGCAAACTCGCCGACTCGGATAAGCCGCTCCAGGTCACCGGTCTGCCTGCTCAAGTGAAAAGAGCCGAGCAGCTTGTCGAGGATATATTGAAGACGACGCCTGAAACATACATCAGTGGAAATATCGCTAGTCGATCGGATAATACGAAGACGATACATGTCAATGTGCCAAGAGAGGCTGTTGGAGCGATTATGGGAACCAATGGAGTTATCATTAAAGTATGCAGGAAAAGGGATTTTGAAAGGGAAATTGGACTGAAAATAGCAAAAATCCGTCAAAAAACCACTAAAAATCGTTGGAAGCTATGTAAAAATCACCTTTTTAACCGCGGTTTTTTGGTGGTTTTGACACAAATTCGAGACAAATTCGGACAAATTTCGTCTAGTTTTTCCGCGCTTTCTGGTCAAATTTAGCAAAAAACGGTCAAAAGTCTGTTGAAAATAGTTGGTTCTTTATAAAAATCAGCAGGAAAGTTCAGATTTTCGACTGGTTTTTCGCAGAAAAACTGTCAATATTCTGTAAGAAAAGGTGGATTTTTCATAAAAATTTGCGGGAAAATCAGGTTTTCGACATGTTTTTTTGCAGAAAAAAAGTATGAATTCTGTGAAAAACTAAGGATTTTCCGTCAATTTTCGCTATTTTTCACAACATTTCTCATAAATTTCATACAATTCATAGCTAATTTTTCCAGAAACTCTCCCAAGAAACTGGCACGAAAATCCAGTTCATGCCCGACGCGGATCCTGCTTTGCTGGAGCGCTCAATTGCCATTATAGGAACACCGATTAAAATTGAAATAGCCGTCGGATGTATACGTCAGATCGTGTCGATGGCGACGTCGTCGCAACATAAGACGAAGGATGGACCGTTGACGGTGTGTAGGATTATCGATTTTTTGTATTTTTCTCACAAAAAATGCTGGAGAAGCCGCCAATATTTTTCAGTGGAAAATGGAAAAAATAAGCTGATTTTAGAGGTTTTTAAAGCTTTTGTAGCCGAAAAATCGACCGAAAACGCCTAAAAATGCTTTTTTGTGCTCAAATATTCAAAAAAATCTAATTTTTAGCAAATTATGCCGCTCAAAATCTCCCCAAAACCCCAAATTTTCCAGATTTTCTACCTGACAGTTCCCTCCAACAAATGCGGCCTGGTGATCGGACGTGGCGGTGAAGTGATCAAACAAATCAACGTGGAAAGTGGCGCCCACTGCGAGCTGTCCCGAGAAAAAGAGGAGACGCTGGAGGAAAAGACGTTCGTAATCCGTGGCACCGATCAGCAAGTGGAGCACGCGAAGCATTTGATCGGACAGAAAGTTGGAGAAATTCCGCCGATGACTCCGTTTATAAGAACGGATATTAGACATGGAGTTGGAGCCAGAGCTCCGATTGGAAGCGGTTCTTGGGAAGGTGAATAGGAGGGGATTTAGGGAGGAAATTTGATTGAAATTAGCGGGAAATACTGAAAAATCGGGGAAATTGAACAGATTTATAGCTAAAATTGATAATCTTTGACTACGAGTGAAAGGGAAATCGGAGGAAAACAATGTGAAATCCGAAAAAAAATTGACAAAATTATAAGCAAATACGAGAGATTTTTGAGCACAGAAAGCTGATAATACGGCTCCACGATATTTCGAAACAGTCGAAAATTAGGCTTGAAATTTTCAAATTTTTTATACGATTTTAGAAATAAAGTCAAAAATTCGAAAATTGCAAGCCTAATTTTCGAGGGTTTCGAAATGTCGGGGAGCCGTTTTGCGCTTTAATTTGAAAAAAAATTCCTTAATTGTTCACCTGTTTTTCGGCTGAAAACAGTTTATTGTCAAAAAAAGTTTTCGAAAAAAAATTGGCGAAAATCCGAAAAAAAAACCGCAGAAAAATATATCTAGTGGAAATCGAAATTTTCGAAAACCGGAAAAAAGATAAAACCACCACTAAAAAACCAAATACGACCCAAAATTATCGATTTTTTGATTTTCCAGCCTCATCATTCCCACCTGTCTACACTCTCCCTTCACAACCACCAACGACTCAATACGTCCCTACGTTCTACCCACCACCACCACCATCACAACCACAACAACCATCACTACAGTATCCCGAACAATATCAGGCACCGCCCATTTACTCAGGAATCGCCGAACCCCCAAATCCATTGGAAATGTTCCAAAAACTCAAGAGAATAGGTACAACGTCACCGATGAGCAATGTGCCACAAAGTACGTTATTAAGCTCCGCCCACTTTCAGAGATTCTACAGAATCAATTATATTCTCTCGCAGATATTGTTCCAATATTTCAATCTCTGTACATGAAAGAGGGCGGAGCCAAGAAAAATGTACGCAAAGACTAGTTTTCTTTTTTCAGACCCATACTGCCCGACCTACAGTTCCGACGACTATTATCGAGGAAATCAGGAGCCGGCGAGAGACGAGAGACGCAGAGAAAACACAGATTATACGGATCAGTGGATGGAGTTTTATAGGTACCTTTAGCTGGTTTTTTAGAGATTTTAAGCAGTTTTTTTTTCAGACAAACCGGCGACACAGAAGGAATGTCGTTGGTCAGAAAGCATATCGACAAGAATCGTCGGCATTAATTTTTTGCATTTTTTTCTAGATTTTATTGTTTTTATAGAGATTTGTTCATATATTATTTATCTGCATTTCATTACTTTGTTTTTTCTTGGCCTGTTTTATTGATCTGAATTTTTGTTTTATTTTCTGTGTTTTCTCTGCGTCTTTGCTGCGCCTGACAGAAAAAAGCGGACTACGGTATATGAGACACTGTGCATTGCGGACTGGTGAGCACCATAAATGACGCGCAAATGTTGACACGTGTTTTTTTTATTGTTCGGTGAATTCCGGGCAAAACGATGTGCGCAAATAGTTTTTTTTCGTTAAAAATTTATTTTTTCAAATCGGATTTCTGCAAAAATCGAATTTATAGATTTCCCGTTTTATAGATTTTTATTTTCACTTTCCAAAAAATGTTTTTTTCCAAATTTCCAAAAAAAAAAAGATTTTTTAAAAAATCTCTGCATTTCTAAGCTCCTCGTGACGGAAAAGTGTTTTCCGGAAAAACTGATTTCGAAAGCCGACTACGGTAGATGAGAAACTGTGCATTACGGACTAGTGAGCGCCATAGATGACGCGCAAATGTTGCCACGTGTTTTGTCATCTTTCCGCCGAAAGTTTCGGGGAAAAACAAATAATTTTTTCCGTTAAAAATTTCATTTTTCCCATCGGATATCCGCGAAAATCGAATTTCCAAAAAAAAACTGTTTTCCGGATTTTCCAAAAAAAAAAATAATTTTCCAAAAAGTCGATTTTTCCTTTTTTTTTTTTAATTTTAATGCTCACTTTATTAACAAAAATCCACTTTTTCAAAATACTCAACTATGAAACACATAAGAGCTAAAACTAGCACTAAACCCTGCAAACGTGTTAGTCTTATCCGATCTGAAAGTGACCAACATGGTATTTCCAGTCGAGACCAGACTAAAAGGTCCTGGGGTTCCACTATAATTCCCGAACAAGTGACTATTGAAATTATCTCCATCATACACAGCGACATAATCAAACTTAGCCTCAGTTACAAACGAAGTAAACTTCAACAGAATGTTATAAGCCCCAAGGGTAGCCAATTGATAAGTACAGTACACATTATTATCATAATATCTCGGGTAATTTGGAGTTGTGATGGTTCCAGGCGCCATTAGAAGGGTGCTATTACAGTAAGACGGGTTACTAGGCACTGGGGTTACTGTAACTGGTGGCGGATTGGCTGGACATTGCACTCCGGCGGGTCGCTTGCACATATAACCATACGAAGAGCCACAATCTACAGTATACCAAGAACCTGCGGATACATTATTTGAAGTGCCAAAAGACATAGCAACACAATTCCCGGTTTGCAAAGCGGTCACATCGAAATTGTTGTAGGACCACAGAGAGCCGTCGAACCAGGAGTAAGAGTTCCGGGAGGTTCGAGTTGCTCCGATGAGAATACTTCCGGAGCCAGATTGGAGGAAGAGGGAGTTTAGGTAACGGTTTTCGTTGGCGGAGTGGATGGAGACAAGGTTTCCACAGGAGGCTTCACAGGTTTCTTGAGCGGTTATGAAGGGGGCGGCTGAGTTGTGGGTGTAGCAGAAACCGTTGTAGTTGTTGCCGCAGTCGTCTGGAAAATTGGAGGATTGGGGTTTAGAAATTGTTGTTTTCATGAAGAAAATGGGTCAAAAATAAGAAACGAGTTTAGAAATTCATATACTTTTTGTAGTTGCCGTAATTCCAGTCATAGAGATCTAACCAGTCGGTGGCGCCGCCTACGGCGGCTCACCTCCTTTTTGTTCGTCGCTGCGCTCCTCAATGGGGGGTTAATTTGCCATGCTCAACCCATTTTTATCGTTTGGCCGTGATGCACGCTAAGCCTTCTTCTGAAGTTCCGAAAACGTTGCTAATTTGAATTCCCGCCAAAAGTTTTGAAAATTTGAATTCCCGCCAAAAGATTCAAATTTTCTGGAAGTTTCTGGAACTTTCTAGAAGTTTCTGGAAGTTCTGGAAATTTCTAGAAGTTTCTGGAAGTTTTTGGAAGTTTCTCAAAGTTTCTGGAAGTTCTGGAAGTTTCTGGAAAGAAGGAGAATGTTCTGGAAGGTTATTCATCCAGAGCTTGCCAGTTGAGTTTTCGGAGTACCGTAACTACCGTAATCCTACAGTAATCTCCACCATTTTTTGTTGGTGTACTATTGGGGTCCCTTAAGTAGTACATGCAGAAAATGGAACAATTCTGAGCACTTCGAACCCGTTTTCTAGCTATTGCTCAGTTATCTGGTTACTGTAGCTACCGTAATCCTACAGTAACCCGTGCTTTAAACTTTATAGAATTGAAGCGCTCGGTGTACCATGACTACATGCCAAATATGATAGGAAACGGTCGAGGGGTACAAAAGTTATTCAGTGATAAGTGCGGCACAGACACACACACACACACACACACAGAACTATTCCTTTAGTATATAGAAGAGATTTTTTGATAGCTTCAATGGCAACCGAGATATGCTTCTCTGAACATTACTTCGGGTCAAAACTACCACTCTTGGGTATGAAACTCATCGTTTTGAGTCAGTTTTTTTTCTCCGATCCCAATTTTTCCCTTTCATCCTAACTCATCAATAAACCCACCTTGATAAGTAGTCGGCAGCTCACAAATAAACGATCTCGTGGTGTTCTCACAGTCAGAACTGTACCACTTGCCCATGGTTGAAGATTGCGATGAGTAGAACACACACTTTCCAGTTTGAACTTGTGGGTAGCCACTCATGAAACTAGAATACAAGGAGGCATCTCCAGATGCATCATCCCAAAGACACTTGGTTACATCATTGCCGAAGCAGTACAGACCCATCCAGAGGGTGTAGGAGAAGGTACCGGTGACTGTTTGGATACCACGGTTGTCCTGGAAAAAGGAAGGGGGTTGAGGTAGGGTTTGAGCAGGGTTTCAGGCAGCGTTGACCTAGCTCAACCATTTTTATCAATAGCGATTTTTGAAAATTTTAGTAAACTCAAAAATGTCTGGAAATTAGTTTGTCTTAGCTCATTTCGGACAAATTTTGTAGCCAATTTCGTCAATTTTGCCCTTACCCTTGTCCCCACTTACAATTGCATTCTTAATCGTCACCAACGTTGCTCCATAATTCATACACGTCCTCTCCGCCACTTTATGGGTTACTGTACTCGTGAACAGTCTCAAGCACTTGTCATTGACCAATGTGAATCCATTGGTACATACTGGAGTGGCAGCAGAAGTGAAGTGGAGAAAAGCGCCAATAACCAAAAGGAAAGGACGCATTTTCTCCCTTTGTCGACAAGGAAATTGAGACCAACCGACTTATAAAGACTCGGAGAGGGGGCTGACATCATTCTCTAGTTTCTTATCAAGGAGAAATTCCGGAAACCTCTAACACCACAAATGAAATATTTAGTGTAGTTTTTGGTGATAAGAATTGTTGGTGGAGCTGATACGAAAATTGAAAACTGATAAAAACGGAAATTCCGTACTGGAACTATAAAATAAGCACTACTCGTCATTCATAAATATTTATGGTTTCTTATCAGTTTTTTTTTTGAATTTTTTTTTTGATTTTCGATTTTTTCTCGCTCTGTCTGTGTGTCCGGACATCCGGACGGTGGGTGCGATTTTCCGATTCTACTCTCTAAGATTTATTATTATTTATGAGCAGTTTCAAAAATAAAATTACAGAAAAAATCAAATTTAGAAGGCTCCGGTGTCCAGAAGAGTCTTGGTCACATTCACATAGTTGGCGAGAATTGCGTCGTGGTTTCCGACGGCCTAGAAAACTCAAAATAAAAATTCGGCCACAAAAAGAATACACTTACATCATTCTTCTCAGCATTCGACCCCAAAATCTGTGAATTCAAGGTTCCACAGTTGTTGCTCCACTTGACCTTATCATCATTGGGGCCGTAGATCGAGAAGACCTTGTTTCCTTCGTAGTGAGTGTTTCTGGAATTTTCCATAATTGAGAGCACCCCCAAAGAACAACTTACGTAGCATTATTGGTATTCTTCAAGTAAGTAGAGGTACAGTACAGACCATTATTGGTGTTACAGGCATTAAAAAATGGAAGGACACAGGTACCCGATCCGCGGTTGGCTCCAGCCACCGAAACATAAGTCTCCACCATATAGGTCAATGGTGGTCCCAGGTAGTATCCGTTATCCACACAGTTGCCTCCCATGATGGCTTTTCTGGCGATTGGGGAGCCAAGGGAGTATCCAATGACATCCACTTTTTGTTGGGTGAAGCCATTCACAACGATTAGCATGTTACGGACCTGAAGATTGGGGTTGTGGTATCTAGGACTAGATGCCTAGCTAGTAGCTATCGGACGGTATCTAGGACTAGGAGCTGAGTCGACTATAGGCTCGTTTAGTATCTGCTACCTAGTTCCCAATTAGGTAACCTTACCCTAGCCCAAAATCAAAACTACTATTTTTGATTACTGTACCTGCATCACAAAAGCACAATCCATCTTCACATTCTGCACTGCCGTCACCCCACCATCTCCATAAGTTGTTCCGTAGACAGTCTCATCTGACCAGCCATTAGCCAAGAAATAGTTTCTTTGATTGTTGAATGTGCCAGCGGTATTAGTGATTCCATGGACAATTAGGATTGGGCGTTTGCTGGAATTATAGATTCAATGCAGCTTCGATTTTGTTCAGGTGAACTGTACTGAACTTTTGGGACAAAAAAATCCTTAGCTTCTGTGTTACCGTACCCCTACCTAATATGAGGCTTACCTAGTCTGACTCAATCCATTATGAGTACCTCCTCCAAAACTTCCACCAGCTCCCAAGTCGGCTCTATTCAGTGAAACTGCTGTGGGCTCTCCAAAAGTCGCATTGATCCAGTTGAAGAAGCTGGGGGTGAATGAACTGGATACGGTAGTGGTGAGGATTGCCAATAGGGCTAGTTTGAAAAGGAGAGTTGACATTTTTGGGAGGAGGAGAAGAGGAGCGGAGGCCTCTGACGAAGATTGAGGGGAGTTGGAGATCTTTATATTGGGGCCCCGGGGGGAATGACGGAAGAGCAAAGTTTCCCGGAATCAGGTTCTAGACAAGAAAATTTGAATTGATAGTTTTTGAACTGTGTAATACCCTGGATTATGCGTAAAAAGTGGAAAACAGAACAGAGAAATGAAACTATGCACAGACTGGAATACTTGGTTTTTTGGACTGAAACACTTGGAATCCTCTCTCCCCCCCCCCCCTCTCTCTCTCTTCTTTTCTGTTTCAAAAAGTTCCGACTAGACACTTCTCTCCTACCCTATTTTGCATAATTCCAGACTTTTTGAACTCCACTCCGTCAGAAGAGAGAAATGTATGAAAACGTGAAAAACAAAAAGTTGAGAGGATTACAAGACCACCAAAAACAGAGAAGTTTCATCGAGAAAGACGGAGATCATGGTGGAAGAGAGATAGGGGGCATCTGAAATTTCAAGTTTTTCAGTCCAAAAAACCAAATATTCCAGTCTGTGCATATTTTCATTTCTCTTCTTTGTTTTCCAAATTTTTACGCATAATTCATGATATTACAGAGTTCGAAAACTATCAAAATTGTATGCAAAGTTCCTTGTCTAGAACCTGATTTTTGGAAACTTTGCACTTCCGTCTCTCCCCTCCCCATGGGCCGGGCAAAATATAAGGACCTACAACCCTCCTCAACTTTCGTCAGAGGCCTCCGTTCCTCTTCTCCTATCCCCCAAAAAATGGCAACTCTCCTTTTCAAATTAGCCTTCTTGGCTATCCTCACCTCTACCGTATCCAGTTCATTCACCCCCAGCTTCTTCAACTGGATCAATGCGACTTTTGGAGAGCCCACAGCAGTTTCACTCAATAGAGCCGACTTGGGAGCTGGTGGAAGTTTTGGAGGAGGTACTCATAATGGATTGAGTCAGACTAGGTGAGAATTCATGATAAGGGGGTACACTAACTCAGAGGCTAAGGATTTTTTGGCTAAACGGCTGAGTCCTGAACAAAATCAAGCCTACAGTACCCTAGAATTCCAGCAAACGCCCAATCCTAATTGTCCATGGAATTACTAACACCGCTGGTACATTTAACAATCAAAGAAACTATTTCTTGGCAAATGGCTGGTCAGATGAGACTGTCTACGGAACTACATATGGGGATGGTGGGGCGACGGCAGTGCAGAATGTGAAGATGGATTGTGCTTTTGTGATGCAGGTACAGTAATCGAAAGTTATGGTTTCGTGGGGCTAGGGTATGACTACCGAACTAGAAACTAAGCAGAAGGTACTGTATCCTGGATTACCTGCTAGGTATTGTAACTTAAACGACTTGGCACCTAGCCCTTGGTACCGTAGCTCGACCGATGACCTGCTAGGTACCTGAACCCAGACACCACAACCCTAACCTTCAGGTCCGTAACATGCTAATCGTTGTGAATGGATTCACCCAACAAAAAGTGGATGTCATCGGATACTCCCTTGGCTCCCCGATCGCCAGAAAAGCCATAATGGGAGGCAACTGTGTAGATAATGGATAAAACCTAGGACCACCATTGACTTATATGGTGGAGACTTATGTTTCGGTGGCAGGAGCCAATCGTGGATCCGGTACCTGCATCTACCCATTTTTCAATGCCTGTAACACCAATAATGGTCTGTACTGTACCTCTACTTACTTGAAGAATACCAATAATGCTACGTAAGTTGTTCTTTGGGGGTGCTCTCAATTATGGAAAATTCCAGAAACACTCACTACGAAGGAAACAAGGTCTTCTCGATCTACGGCCCCAATGATGATAAGGTCAAGTGGAGCAACAATTGTGGAACGCTGAATTCACAGATTTTGGGATCCAATGCTGAGAAGAATGATGTAAGTTCATTTTCGTTGTGGTCGAGTTCTCAATTCTAATTTTCTAGGCCATCGGAAACCACGATGCAATTCTTGCCAACTATGTGAATGTGACCAAGACTCTTTTGGACACCGGAGCCTTCTAAATTCGATTTTTTTTTCTGAAATTTTGTTTTTGAAACTGCTCAAAAATAATAATGAATCTTAGAGAGTAGAACTCGAGGACCATTCTGAGAAAAAAAAACGACGGACTCCACGGAAGAATGGTTGCCAAGCAACTAGGATTGAGGCTTACGAGTACTGCTCAATATATGTGCCAACAAGACTTTTTTCAAAAAAAAAAATTATTTATAGAAAATTAGAAAAAATTACACATTAACCCGAATTTGGACTTTGTTATAATTTGTTGTGCAGCTGTTGATGAATCCAAGCTGCTTTCTCATCTTCTGGAATCCACTGTACGGCCAGTTGTCCTTTCTTTCACAGTCCCAGTGCTGGATGTAGTTGATGTGGCCGAACTTGAACGGCGTGTCTCCAGCAGTGAGTCGGGTGGGGTCAAACAATGCGATTTTCTGAAAATGAGAACATTAAAGGATTATGAAGTTGAGTTATATTAAATGTAAACTCTGTTATTGAGCGATCTTTCCGGCGTAGTACTAGTGATTTGCTCAATAAACCTCTAAAACCAAAAAAACCAAAAAGAGTCTAAAAATCTGTTTGAATAAGAGTTCGCTGGTAATTTTTCCAAATTTCTCTCTCTCTTTCTCCCCCCCCCCCCTCTCTCTCTCTCTCTCTCTTTCTCTTTCTCTAGTTCGTTAAAAATTAACTCACCTTGTTTATAAATTCATTAAATTTTGGAATATCAAAAGATATTCCAACTTGAAGAAATTAAAGATAATCAATAAAGAAGTAGTCCATTACCAAACGGACACGAGAAAGAATTGAATGAAAATGAACATTTGAGTTTCCTTTCATCCGTCACCTGGCAACCCGAGGTGAAGACTAAGACTCTTGAGGTTAAGCGTTGGTTTTATGGTAATGAGCTTGGAATAATCCATTAGCTATACTTTATGGTTCTGACCAAAGAAAAACCCGTAACCATAAAGTGCTCATTTATATTATGAAGAACGTAAAAGTAAGACAAGAGGGTACCATTAAGTTAAAGCAAATCGCAAGTAGAAATCCGATCCCATTCAAGTTCTGTTTTCAAAAAAACGGAATAAGTCAAATTACTGATGAATACATATTTTCCAAAAAATCATCACTGAATCGATATCAGATAGTAGAACAAAATTCATTTAGAACGCTTACCGTTGCTGTTAGACAAGTAACCCACTTAACAGTTTTGGGTTATCATAGTTTTTTGGTTGATTGATTTCAAATTTTGTTAACTGACAACGGCAATTTTCTAAACTGAACCTAAGTTCGGATTCACTCCGGGAACTTAGTACCAGTGGCTTCAGAAAAATATTTTCTGTGTTTCAATAAATTATTCATTGCAACCCGGAAATTTTCACACTGCTTTATTCCACCTCTTTCAGTTTACAAATAAATTATATCGAGTGAAGATTAATTTTCGGATATTGTCCCATCATGTTCATTATGCTCTCTCGAGTTCTGAAAATTTCATAAATCTGTTTTAGTTCTACCTGTTTGAAAAAAAAAATTACCTCTTCCCTTGGTTTCCCATAAGGCTCATCGTCCCAGTAGTCGCTTGTCATGAACATGATGTTGTTCTATAAAAAGAATAACTATTGAAAATTTTGAAAAAAAAATGGATTTCAAATATTAATCTACCAAAAAACAATATAACTCACCTCCAACTTAACTCCCAGTTTTTCTAGTTGTTGAAGAATCCTTTCCCTATTAATTCGAGTTTGGTCAGCCAATGGAGAAGAATACACAACAAAGAATAGACAGAGAAGGGTGACGGCGATTAGTAGTCTCATTTTTGGAGTGAATGAACCAAAAAGGACAAATCTTCTAGGACAACACCCAAAAAAGGTTTATGGAAATGAGGAAGCCTTTCGGTTTGACGCTGTTTCTTGTAGGTCATGTCAGCCTAAGCTGCGAATTAGCATTAGAGGGAAGTGCGTCAATCCGGGTCTGAGCTTAGAAACATATTTTGTTTATTTTTAGAAAAAATAAGAGGTTTGCAAGTCAAGGAAGATTATTTTCTAATCTCTGAGCAGGATATTTAGAGATTAGAGGAACGAGAAGAAGATGAGGGGGAAAATGCGCGGATTTTTTCAATTCTTATTCAAAAATAATGTTTTTTCTTAATTTCAAAAAGGAATAAAAAATAAGGAAAAAAAAGGAAAAACTACAAGAAACATTCTTAGGAACTCATATTTTTTCTTATTTTTTACCTCGTTGGTCTTCTTATTCATATCAAATTGAACACAATGATGATAGGGAGTTTAAAACATCACAGAGTTAAAAGATCTACAGATTATTCCTAGTTTTTCCTCTGAACGAAGTATTTCTAAGTATGTACAGCAATCTCATAATCTTCTAGTTTCAGTGGAATTTAATCCACCGATCTATCTGATGTTTCAAAAAACCTCCGCCATGTTAAAGGAGGACTGAAGTCCCAATTTTTTATTTTTGATTCCGGTAAATTAGGACATGCTGAACACTTTTTCCTCTTGACGCAAATGTCAAAAATCGCTCTGAAACGAGATATACCGCTCTAAAAACATGAAATCCCTTTCTGTGGCCGAAGTTTCTCCGCTACGTGGCCATACGTGGAATTGATTTTCACTGTTTTTTTCCACT